>CM060664.1:4869329-5116829 GCA_030686955.1 Odontamblyopus rebecca
GTCTAGGCCTAAGTCTAAGTCTAGGTCTAAGTCTCAGTCTAAGTCTCAGTCTAAGTCTAGGTCTCAGTCTCAGCCCAAGTCCAGGTCTAGGTCTAAGTCTCAGTCCAAGTCCAGGTCTAGGTCTCAGTCCAAGTCCAGGTTTAGGTCTCAGTCTCAGTCCAAGTCCAGGTCTCAGTACTCACCGAGCTCTGAGGGCGCTCACTGTGGACTTGTCGATCCTGCAGAGAGAGACCGGGTTTAGTCCTGGGTCGGTTTCTGTTCAGACTCTGCACCTGACAGGGCGACAGGTGCAGAGGCAAGAAAACTCCTGCACCCTGTCACTCCTGAAATCCGGACTAAACCAGGACTAAACCAGGACTAAACCAGGACTAAACCAGGACTAAACCAGGACTGAGCTAGGACTAAACCAGGACTAAACCAGGACGGAACTAGAACTAAACCAGGGCTAAACCAGAATTAAACCAGGACTGAAGTAGGATTAAACCAGGACTAAACCATGACTAAACCAGGACTAAATCAGGACTAAACCAGGACTGAACCATGACTAAACCAAGACTAAATCAGGACTAAACCAGGACTATGTCAGGACTAAACCAGGACTAAACCAGGACTAAACCAGGACTAAACCAGGACTAAACCAGGACTGAGCTAGGACTAAACCAGGACTAAACCAGGACTAAACCGGGACTAAACCGGCACTAAACTAGGACTAAACCAGGACTGAACTAGGATTAAACCAGGACTAAACCAGGACTGAACTAGGACTAAACCAGGACTAAACCAGGACTAAACCGGGACTAACCCGGCACTAAACTAGGACTAAACCAGGACTGAACTAGGGCTAAACCAGGAGTAAACCAGGACTAAACCAGGACTGAACTAGGGCTAAACCAGGAGTAAACCAGGACTAAACCGGGACTAAACCAGGACTACATCAGGACTGAACCACAACTAAACCGGGACTAAACCAGGACTAAACCAGGACTGAACCAGGACTAAACCGGGACTAAACCAGGACTAAACCAGGACTAAACCAGGACTGAACCAGGACTAAACCAGGACTGAACCAGGACTAAACCGGGACTAAACCGGGACTAAACTAGGACTAAACCAGGACTGAACTAGGAATAAACCAGGACTAAACCAGGACTAAACCGGGACTAAACTGGCACTAAACTAGGACTGAACCAGGACTAAACTAGGACTAAACCGGGACTAAACCAGGACTGAACCAGGACTAAACCGGGACTAAACCAGGACTAAACCAGGACTAAACCAGGACTGAACCAGGACTAAACCAGGACTGAACCAGGACTAAACCGGGACTAAACTAGGACTAAACCAGGACTTGAGTTGGTCCTGAGGATTCTTCAGTGGAAACAAAAACACAAGTCAATGATTTTAGACACATGGAAAGTTTCACAACATTCAACAATTATTTACTACAAAAATACTGTTACTACTGCTGCGACTGAACCAGGTCTGAGCCCAGAATAAACTGGGACTAAACTCAGCCTAAACCAGGACTAAACCAGGTCTAAACCAGGTCTAAACCAGGACTAAACCAGGACTAAAACAGGTCTAAACCCAGACTCCATTGTTATTCCTGTGGTAAACTCCCAGACTCCCCAAACTCACCATCCAAATCCTCCGAAAGACACGCTCCTCTTCCTCCTCAGCATCCTCTCTCCTTGTCTCCTCTCTCCTTGTTCCCTTGTCTCCTCGTTCCCTCGTCTCCTGTCTCCTTGTCTCCTTTCCTCGTCTCCCTCCTTTGTATGCCTTCACTCGAGTCCTCACTCCAGCGATTTGTTTTGGCTCTGCTCGTCCTAGTCTCCAGTGCTGGTTTAGTCCTGGATTAGTCCTGGTTTAGTCCTGGTTTAGACCTGGTTTAGACCTGGTTTAGACCTGGTTTAGACCTGGTTTAGTCCTGGTTTAGTCCTGGTTTTTGCATTGCTCTGTCTCCTCTCTCTCTCTCGTTTGGGATGGAAGGTTTTGAGACGGGAAGCGAGGAAGCGAGGAAAGGAGGGAGGAGAGGAGGATGAGAGGGAGGAGGGAGGGAAGACGGGAGGCGAGGAGAAAGAGAGAGGAAAGAGGGAGGACGAGGTAGGAGGAGAGGAGACGGGGAGGATAAAAGAGAAGGAAGGAAGGAGGGAGGGGGGGTTAATGTTTAATGGACTCAGTCACGTTTTGTCGGCGCTGGTCGGACTCTGAACGCGAAAGAGAAAGAGGGAGAGATGGAGAGATGGAGGGAGAGAGGGAGGGGTTGGAGGTAGAAGAGAGGGAGGAGGAGAGGATGACACCGAGAATAGAGGATGAGGAGACAAGGATGAAAAGAGGATAGGAGGGAGAGACAGACAGAAGGAGGGGCCGATGGAAGAAGAGGAGGAGGAGAGGTGGAGAGAGAGATGGGGAGAAGACAAGGAAAGAGGGAAGAGCGAGTGAGGGAGGAGAAGAGGATGACAGAGATGGAGGGAGGGGCAGGGAAAAATGGAGGGAGAGGAGGAGGAGAGAGAGAAGAGTATGAGGAGCAGAGGATGAGAGTAATGGAGGGAGGGGCAGAAAGAGATGGAGAAAGAGAGAGAGGAACAGCAGGAAAAGATGGAGGGAGAAGATGAGGAGAGAGAGAAAAGAAGAGAGAGAGGGAGGAGAGAGAGAGAGAGGAAAGAGAGAGTAGAGGATGAGGAGAAGAGGATGAGAGAGATGGAGGGAAGGGCAGGGAGAGATGGAGAAAGAGAAGGAGGGAGGAGAGGAAGAAGAGGAGGAGAGAGAGAGAGAGAGAGAGGGAGGAAGGAGGCAGAGTTGGATCAGAGGACGGAAGAGAGGAAAGGGCAGATGGAGGAAGAAAAGGAGGAGAGGAGGAGAGAGAGAAGAGCAAGTAAGGGAGGAGAGGAAGGAGAGAGGAGGAGAGGATGAGGGAAGAGGGATGGAGGGAGGGGCAGGGAGAGATGGAGAGAGAAGAGAAGAGAGAGAAGGAGGCAAGAGATAGAGTAGAATGAGATGACGGAAGAGAGGAGGAGAAGAGAAGAAGAGTGAGAGTCACAGAAGTAAACCAGGACTAAACCAGAACTAATCCAGGACTAAACCAGAACTAATCCAGGACTAAACCAGAACTAATCCAGGACTAATCCAGGACTAATCCAGGACTAAACTAGGACTGAACCAGGACTAAATCAGAACTGATCCAGGACTAAACCAGGACTGAACCAGGACTAATCCAGGACTAAACCAGAACTAATCCAGGACTAATCCAGGACTAATCCAGGACTAAACCAGGACTGAACCAGGACTAAATCAGAACTAAACCAGGACTAAACCAGGACTGAACCAGGACTGAACCAGAACTAATCCAGGACTAAACCAGGACTGAACCAGGACTAAACCAGGACTGAACCAGGACTAAATCAGAACTAAACCAGGACTAAACCAGGACTAAACCAGGACTAAACCAAGACTGAACCAGGACTAAATCAGAAATGATCCAGGACTAAACCAGGACTGAACCAGGACTAAATCAGAACTGATCCAGGACTAAACCAGGACTGAACCAGGACTAATCCAGGACTAAACCAGAACTAATCCAGGACTAAACCAGGACTGAACCAGGACTAAACCAGGACTGAACCAGGATTAAATCAGAACTAAACCAGGACTAAACCAGGACTGAACCAGGACTGAACCAGAACCAAACCAGGACTAAACCAGAACTAAACCAAGACTAAACCAGGACTGAGCCAGGACTAAACCAGTACTGAACCAGGACTAAACCAGGACTAAACCAGGACTAAATCAGGACTAAACCACAACTAAACCAGAACTAAACCAGGACTGAACCAGGACTGAACCAGGAGTAAACCAGGACTAAACCAGGAGTAAACCAGGACTAAACCAGAACTAAACCAGAACTAAACAAGGACTGAACCAGGACTGAACCAGGAGTAAACCAGGACTGAACCAAAACTAAACCAGGACTGAGCCAGGACTAAACCAGTACTGAACCAGGACTAAACCAGGACTGAACCAGGACTAAACCAGGACTGAACTAGGACTAAACCAGAAATAAATCAGAAATAAACCAGGACTAAACCAGGACTAAATCAGGACTAAACCACAACTAAACCAGAACTAAACCAGGAATAAACCAGGACTGAACCAAAACTAAACCAGGACTAAACCAGGACTGAACCAGAACTTTACATGTTTTTAAACTCCACACACCTTCCTCTTCACCATATCCACCTCGGACTTCACCTACAACACAGACACCTGTCATCTCCAGAAGTTCTCGGACGACTCGGCCATTGTTGGCTGTGTGTCTGAGGGGAACGAGCTGGAGAACCGCTCGAGAAGGACACCCCCTCATGCACCGGTGAACATCCAGGGGCAGGACATTGAGACTGTGGACAGCTTCAAGTACCTGGGTGTTCACCTCAACAATAAACTGGACTGGTCCCATAATTCCAATGCCCTGTACAGGAAGGGCCAGAGTCGCCTCCACCTTCTGAGGAGCCTGAGGTCCTTTGGCGTGTGCAGGCCCCTGCTCAGGGACTTTCTAGGATTCTGTGGTGGCCTCTGCTCTCCTCTACGCGGTGGTCTGCTGGGCCCCAGGCAGCACTGAACGGGACAGGAAAAGACTGAACAGGCTGGTCAGGATTCTCTGTCCTGGGCGGTCCCCTGGACTCTGTGGAGGAGGTGGCTGAGAGGAGAGTGTTGTCCAAACTTACATCCATCATGGACAACACCTCTCACCCCCTGCACCACTGTGGAGGAGCTGAGACCGTCTGAGACTCCCTCCATGCAGGAAGGAGCTACCGCAGATCATTCATCCCCACCGCGGGCAGACTGTACAACTGCTCTGTGCAATAACCATGTCTGTGCCACTACTGGACTGTGACGACTTGCACTGTTTTTGTGCTTTCTTTATTTTAAATATATAGTATTTATATTTCAATTCTCTTTGTAAATTTTGTACATATACTTATTCACTTTATATTATTATTTTTTCTATTTTTATTATTGTTCATCTTAATTGCATCACACTTTCCCCCCCCCCCTTTTTTGCACTAAACTGTCCTGGAGCTACTGTGACTGCTGAATTTCTCCACTGTGAGATCAATAAAGTCCTGTCTTATCTTATCTTATCTTCACGATATCATTTGGACACTTTCAGATCTCGACTGAACTAAAGGCAAAAGGAGCTGTTCACGTGGAAATTCCCGCTTCGTAACGCCACAGTTTTCCCATTTTGAGCTTTGGAGATGGAGGCGGACTATTAATAAAGTGTTAATCAAACAAGCGCGAATGAAACTCCAGTGTGTTTTTGATGAGGTGACAACGATAAAAACCTGACTAAATGAATAATGTTTAAATAAAGGATCTTTAATTATGTGGGACAACAGCAAAAAGAGGAGGTTATCTGAAGTTTTGATATACGGTGGGTACAGGAAGTATTCAGACCCCAGTAAATTTTTCACTCTTTGTTGTATTGCAGCCATTTAAGTTCTTTTTTCCCCTCATTAATGTACACAGAGCACCCCATACTGAGAGAAAAACACAGATTTATTAAAAAAGAAAAACTGAAATGTCACTTGGCCATAAGTATTTAAAGTCTTTGCTCAGTGTTTAGTAGAAGAACCTTTTGAGCTAATACAGTCAGAAGACTTTTTGGGAATGAAGCAACAAGTTTTCCACACCTGGATTTGGGGATCCTCTGCAGATCTTCTCCAGTTCTATCAGGTATGAATGTTGGTGGAGCCATTTTAAGGCCTCTCCAAAGATGCTCGGTTGGGTTTAAGTCCGGGCTCCATTCAAGAACAGTCCGGGAGTCGTTCTGAAGCCGCTCCTTTGTTATTTTAGCCTGGCGCTTAGGGTCATTGTCTTGTCGGAAGGTGAACTTTCGGCCCAGTCTGAGGTCCTGGGCACTCTGGAGAAGGTTTTCGTCCAGGATGTCCCTCTGTGCCACATTCATCTTTCCTTTGATTGCACCGGTCGTCCAGTCCCTGCAGCTGAAGAACAGCCCCACAGCCTGATGCCACCACCAGCCTTCACTGTTGGCCTGTACTGGACAGGTGATGAGCAGGGCCTGCTTTTCTCCACACAAACCGCTTAGAATGAATCTCATTTCTCACCATGTGGGAGTCCTTCATGTGTTTTTTTTTTTAGCAAACTCCATGTGGGCTTTCATGTGTCTTGTTCTGAAGCTTCTGTCGGGCCAATCTGAAGCCCCGACTGGTGGAGGGCTGCAGTCATGTTGACCTTCTAGCACTTTCTCCCATCTCCTGACTGCATCTCTTCAGCTCAGTCACAGTGAGCTTTGAGTTCTTCTGTACCTTTCTCACCAAGGCACTTCTCCCCAGATTGCTCAGTTTGGCCGGACGGCAGCCCTAAAGGGTTCTGCTCGTCCCAAACATCTTCCATTTACGGATTATGGAGGCCACAGTGCTCTCAGGTTGCTCTCTGCTGCACTTAAGGTTTTAAGTGCAGCAGAAATGGTTTTGGAACCCTGTCCAGATCTGTGCATTGCCACAGTTGTGTGCGTCTCACTCTGAATATCATTATTGCTGTGATTTTAGGAAGTCAGGTTTTATGAATTGTGATGTTTTATTGTGTATACTTATTGCTATATTGTAATGTCAATTGTAAATATTCTGTGTGTTCACCTGCCCAGGGACTGCAGATGGAAAGTAGCAGGAGCTAAATCTGATGCAGTTCATCTCTTCTTTTAGAGACGACTCTTTTAGATGAATGAATTTTGTACATGGTCCCTGACAAATAAAAACTAAACTAAAAAAAAAAAAAATTCCTTTGCCCTCCTGATTCTCATGTGCTCTGACCTGCACTGTGATCTGAAACTCTTATATAGACGTGTGTGTGGTGCACCTAATCCAGTCCCATCAGTCGAATCAAACACAGCAGGACTCCAGCGAAGGTGCAGAACATCTCAAGGATGAGCAGAAGAAATGGACAGGCCTGAGTTAAATACATGAGTGTCACAGCAAAGGGTCTGAATATTTATGGCCATGTGATAGTTCTTTTTAATAAATCTGCAAAAATGTCAACAATTCTGTGTTTTTCTGTCCAGATGGGGTGCTGTGTGTACATGAATGAGAAAAAAAGAACTTAAATGATGTTAGCAAATAGCTGCAATATAACAAAAAGTGAAAAATTTAAGGAGGTCTGAATACTTTCCGTACCCACTGTAGTAGAGTATATCTAAAAAGGCAGATTAAACTCAAGATTCACAAATTTAATTTGTCTTTATACAGTATAAATATGTTGTTTTCTAGTACTTTCTTCTGCATAAATAGTAGTTTTTGCATGAACTCCGGTGCAGGTCTTGAGTGCAGTTTGGGTCAGACACACAGAGATATGTAATAGTTTTGAGAGATTTTGCAACGCTCCTTTTTAGTCAACAAATCGATCAGCAGGACATGCCTTTTGTTTACCAAGAATTCTCTGTGCAGTCGACTCCAGGCCTCTGTCGCACGCACTCACTCACCACAGGCTCTGCTGCTGCTGCATTAATAAACATGAGCCGTGAGAAAACATCACGTTCTGTTCTTTTTCTGTCATAACTTATTCATGTCGCGGCTCCTTCAAGCGCCCAAAGTCCAGAAACACACGAGAATCAAACTAAATCCGCACAAAAGAGAACGTTTGAAGAGTTTCTACAGCAGCTCAAGTGGTTCGCTTTGTGATTTCATGTTTTAAATTCAGGACTCAGTTCACAGATTTAAACTGGGGAATGTACTTCCTGTGGACTTTATCTCCTCTTTTATGCTTTAAAAATTCTGTATCTGAAGTTCTGCACCACATTTCACAAATAATAATAACACAGTTTTGACTTGTATCTAAACTAGAAGTGCAGAGCTCTGATCTTTGAATACTTCAGAGTCTCAGAGCGAGTGGTTTTACTGTAAAAATTAAACAGCTGAAGCCATCGCGCTCACAGCTTTATATCCTGTGGTCCTCACATAGATCCTGCTGCAGTGTTTGCGATCGGAGATTTTAAGTCTCATAAGTTTGTCCTTGTGTCTGTGGTGTTTGTGCATTTTGTCGCACGTTTAAAAATCGTTTAAGACCGAAAAATCCTCTAATGTGTAGCGGCCTTCAGTCATGATTTGAGGGACTTCTGATGCTAGATTTTTTTTGCTTTATGGTCATTCCTAAACATATTTTTTGGCAAAACAAATGATAATTTATGCTCCTCTTTACAGCTGGTGGGGATCAGATTAGTTAAAAATTCTGATAGTCCTGATGTAGCCCTGGTTTAGACATAGATTAGTCCTGGTTTAGATCAAAGAGGTCAAAAATAGGGACACCTGGGAGATTTCTTGTACAAAACTGTGACAAATCAGTGGTTTTGTACCAATCGGCTGGGACAGGGGACACAGGGCTCATAACTGGGATTGTCCCGGGTAAATAGGGACATCTGGTCACCCTATTATAGCAGTCTAAACCACAGGGGTAGCAGCTTTTACACAGAATAAACCCCATGGAGAGTGCTGCTGACACACTGGGAGGACATCTGATACAAAGGGACATTTCAAAACACGTTTGTAGAAGTTTAAACTACAGGCTTAGCAGCTTTTACACACAGTCATAAGCTTAAAAAAAATGAAAAAAATGCTGTCACTCGCTGCGAGCAGGGTTCGAACCTGCGCGGGAAGATCCCATTGGATTTCAAGTCCAACGCCTTAACCACTCGGCCATCGCAGCTTACGTCATATTACACAGTGACGTTTCTATAAAAAGGCTCTTTTCTATATTCTCGTTTCTATATAAAATCGCTGTTTAATCCGAAATGTTTAAGTATTTAATTACATAAACGCGGAATGACGTCCTTAAACCACGAAAAATTTCTACTAAATCTTTCTCTAAACGTAAATCTGCCTCGGACTTTCCAAACAACCATACAAACTGCGCAGATGGAGCCGTATCTTTGGACATATCAGTTTTAAGGACGTATTTGGAGGAAAATATGTCCACTCACGTGCCAGATTGCACTTCCGTTTTAAGATAGGGCATTTTAATTAGTGGAAACACCGTAAAACCTGTGCGTAAAAAACACGTGCTGCTGTGACACAAAGGAAGCGGCGACACCTGGTGGACACAGGGGGGATGACACGACTCGGGTGATTGTTCAGAAAAAGGTTTATTCTGTTATCTTAAGACGTCTGGCGAGTTTAAAATGATATTCATATATTTAACACACATTTATCAAAACGCCGGACGCTCCTCCGTTTTTAAATAATGTGCACTGTGGAGCAATGCATTATGGGGGATGTAGCTCAGTGGTAGAGCGCGTGCTTCGCATGTATGAGGTCCCGGGTTCAATCCCCGGCATCTCCACAAGCTTTAGTTTAACTGGACTCAGCTTTAAGGGTGTTAAAAAGACCTTAGACAAGAAAAACTTTATTGATCCACCAGGGAAATTAGTTGAAACAAGGGAGATTATTTGACTTGACAGTGTCTTACAATGCCGAGGGTTTAAAGTCTTTTTAAAGTGCTATTTTTACTAAGACAAGGTTCACATGAAAATATTTATGATTTTCCCAAACAAAGCAATTATTTTGGTAAAAAGGTTTGGTCATTTTTTTGGTTTAAAATGTTACTTCCTGGTTGGAATTCATGACACTTTAAACCTGTGTCTTAAAACAGGGCAAATGCTGGGTTTCCGATGACATTACTAGGGTGACCAAACATCCCTATTTACACAGGACAGTACCAGTTTGGAGCCCTGTGGTCCCTGTCACATCAAATTGATCGAAAACCAGCAATTTCTTCCAGTTTTATACAAGAAATGTCCCTGGTGTCCCTATTTTGATCAATTTGATCCCTGCCAACAGTAAAGAGAGGCATAAATTGTCATTTGTTTATGTAAAATACAGAAAAGCTGCTTAAAAATGACCAAACACAAAGAAAATGTGACTATACTGACACTAATGTTAGTCATGAGTGGTCTCTGCATAACAATTTTTCTTAATTACACAACTCATTTCACAATTTTGTTATTACCAACCACCAAAAAAAAAAACCCGATAAGAATAGAAACGAACGAAAAACAATAGAATGGGAAAACAGTTTGTTATTTCATTATTCCGTTTCAGTGTCAAACAATAACCCGATTTCGACTTCTGTTTCAAGTATTTAATTTAAAGTTCACTGGTGAATAGTACACAAACCAAGCAGCTCGAACATGTAACACTTAAATGTATTTATTTGTTCGTAAGGCGGGGAAAACGGGAACCATTCAACGACACTTTTCATATATTTATATTATTTTTGCACATCATCAGAAAACCACAAGAGGGCGCCACACTGCTACGAGTATTACGTTTAATGACGCACACCGCGGCTGAACCTCATGGATCTATTAAAATAACCTGAACCCTGACTGTTTAGACTTTAATTCTTTATAGTCCGGTCGATAGATGCAGATTTTCATGCGAATCGATCACTTTGCGATAAAAGCGTCAAATTTGGTATGATGACTCACAAAGGGGTTCTGATCAAATTTGGGACCGTAGGCGCTCAAGATTTGGGCCCTGGGGGCCATGGCGGCCATTTTCCAAAATGGCCGTCATGGAAATGGGAAAATGGATTAAAAGCACCCAGAAACATCATATATTTGGATCAAGTTTGGTAGGAAGGTTTCCAAAAGGGATCTGATTAGATCTAGAACCATAGGCGTTAAATATGGTGGCCATTTTCCAAAATGGCCACCAAATATTTATTTTGTATGGTAAAATTATGGATGAAAATAGATGAAACAGCCAGAAACACAACATATTTGTATCAAATTTGGTAGGAAGGTTCACAAAGGGCATCCAATTATATTAGGAACCATAGTTTTTCAATCTGGTGGCCATTTTCCAAAATGGCCACCAACTATGGATTCCATAATGGGAAAAAATGTATGCCAGAAACATAGCATGAAATAACATATTAGTATCAAATTTGGTAAGTATGTTCACAAACTGGGACTCATCAGATTTAAAGGTGTATGCTACTATTTGGGGCTAGATATGGTTAAAATTGTTGCTCTGGGTTTATAAAGGTGGTAGAGGGTCTTATTTTTCATGTTAGGCGTTGTGTTGTTTTAAACTGTCTTGGGGGAGTATGTAGCTCAGCTAGCAAGAGCCAATGGATTACACGTATCAAGACCCACTACAAAAATTATTTGGGAAACATAGATTGTCAGTAATTGTAAATCTTGCATGAGCTCTGAAATGTTCTCTGTGCTCAACCAAGTCATGAGCTAGTTTTCATGCAGTAATTAATTCAGCGAATATTGTGCTAACGAGCTAACGTGCTATGATGCGTTTTGTCAACAGTCGCTGCAGCCAATTGGAATGCCGGACAGTGTTGAAAAGTCACAGAAAGTCGCTACTGGCTCTCTGAAAAGTCGCTAAGAGTCGATAGATCAGAAAAATCGCTCTGCAATTTCGCTCCACCGGTGGACGATTTTTCCGCTTTAGCATTTTTCGCATTTTCGCTTTTCTGCATTTTAGCTTTCCGCTCGGTCTGAACTGTCCTTTAGGATGAAAAAAGTACAGTAATTGTGAACTGGGAAACTAACTTCCATGGAAAATGGAATAAGCAGTAACACCTTTACATTTCATTCAGTGACACATTGTGATGGTGTGAGCAATAGAGTCAGTGAGATTTTTTTTCTTTCATGTAATTTTGCTTTTGATAATGTTAATAGTCATTCCAAATTTCATTTAGTTGTAGCTTTTAGGGGTGTGAGAGGTCAGTCTTGAGAATTTAGTTTTCATTTATTGTCTACTAATTCTACATAGTCTTTACCTACTGTATTTCATCCAGTGAAGAGGGTGTGAAGTTAATTGGTGACATTTCTTACTATTCAAATTATGTTGACTTGTTAAAGTGCAAATCTGCACCCCAAGTCCTCTAGCTGACGCCAAAGCCTGTAGCCTGTACAATATTTCAGCACTCCCTGTGTAGCTTAATCGAACGAATTAGAAGGTATAGAGGTATATGTGCAAGACTTTGCTGGCATTTCGGAGAACGTTAAGAGAGGAACAGGAAATTGAATACTTTTTTTTATTTTTCGGTTATTTTTCGGTTAAAATTAGCGACCCAATCAGTAACATACTGCAAAAACATTTAAAGTATACAATTCAGGACACACCGACCCCCCCACAAAAAACTGACAAAACAATGACATGTTGTGAGTTGAATCTTGTATGAATGTTCAAAACTCAACTGGTGAAGGGTTGAGCCACTTGTTCTTTGTTCTGTTTGTTGTTATGCAGTCCTACATCAATATCTAAAAGCCAAAAAAAAAGTAAAAACAAACAAAAAAACAAAAACAAAACAACCTAATCCTAATGAGCTGGCACGTTGCCGTGGTGGATCAGCTCTTATCGTGCCAACTGAACTTTCTGTTTCACCATTTGTGAATTTCTTTGGCTGAGACAAAGATCAGCTCTTAATCAGTTTTCATGGTGATCACATTTTCCATGATTTGGATCACATAAATAATTTAAAGACATATCAATAGCCATTTTTGTGAAGTATGTTTATATTGACATGTATTTCTGTTGTATTATTGCACTGTTTTTAATCTGTTTTCCAATTAGGAACTCCATTTATGGTGGCCATTTTGGAAAATGGCCGCCATATTGGATGTCGATAGTTCTAAATCTATTCAGTCCCCCTTTGTGACATCCTACCAACTTTGATACAAATATGTTGTGTTTCTGGCTGTTTTCAATTCATTTTATCATTATGGAATCCATATTTGGCGGCCATTTTCCAAAATGGCCGCCATATTGAATGCCTATGGTTCTAAATCTAATCAGTCTCCTTTTGGGAACCTTCCCACCAAATTTGGTACAAATATGTGATGTTTCTGGGTGCTTTTAATCCATTTCCCCATTTCCATGGCGGCCATTTTCCAAAATGGCTGCCATGGTTCTCTAAACCAGATCTTGAGCGCCTACGGTTCCAGATCTGATCAGACCCCATTTGAGAGTCTTCATACCAATTTTCATGCTTTTATCGCAAAGTGATCGATTTTCGCAGCTATCCACCGGACTATTATCAATTGACCTCACGATCGAGAATTTGATGGATAATCTCAGGTGGAGAGCAGAGGCGTATATAACTCAGTGGAAGATTTAATGTTTTCGAAAGCGATGTGTCATGATTTGTGAAGAATTATTTCCCTTTTGTTTATTTCTACTGATAAAAAAGACATTGATCTTTGTGCCAGATTTTTTGTTTCATGTGGCCAGGCCCAGTAATTACTATATTCACCAAAAAACAGATCAACAAATCTGTAACCTGACAAATTACACCAGATAATTGTGAACTATGCTGTTCATATTCTGTTTTATTCACACATCATTTTTAATATTCTTGCAAAAATAAACAAAGATAAACACTGGACAAACTGCTCTCCATCATGGACTCACCCACTGCACCAGATTATAGAGGGTCAGAGGAGCTACATTCACACTATAATACTCCCTACAACTCTCCCTGATGTCCTGTCAGTCATCATAACATTGTTGTATTTTCTTCCTATGACCTCTTGTATATAGCTGGGATTTAATATTTTTTATTACCTATTTTCCTATTTTATTTTGACTTGTACATTTACATTTATATAATTATGCCTTATTTGACACCAGTCTCTTGCTATCTTTTTTGCGACTTTTAGAATTTATTATTACCCCTTATATATTTTACTCTTTCTTCTTATAATATATTGTGACCAGACATCCCTATTTACCCGGGACAGCCCCAGTTTTGAGCCCTGTGTCCCCTGTCCCAGCAGATTTATCCAAAACCAGTGATTTGTCCCAGTTTCACACAAGAAATGTCCCAGGTGTTCCGATTTTTGACCAACAGTAAAGCGAGGCATACATTGTCATTTGTTTCGGTAAAATACAGAAAAAGCTGCTTTAATATGACCAAAACACAAAGAAAATGTGACTATACTGACTCACATAAGAGCAGAGAGCAGACTAATTTTCCTTAATTATGCACTTATTTCACAATTTTATTATTACCAACCACCAGAAACCAGGGATGTCCCTTGCTACTTTTAGAGTTTATTATTACGATTTATATTTTTTGCTCTTTCTTATTATAATATATTGTGATGTGTGAGCTACTGTGTCCAAATAATTTCCATTGTGGACCAATAGAGTTTGTCTAAGTCTAAAAAAATAAAAATAAAAACATCGTGGTTCCACTGGGGCTCGAACCCAGGACCTTCTGCGTGTAAAGCAGACGTGATAACCGCTACACTATGGAACCAACTGGCTGCTACGTCCACGTCCGCTGCTTATAAACCGGATATAGTAGGAAATAGTAAATATGCGCAAATAATAAGAGGGATTCATAAAACAAAACAAAACAAGACATAATTCTGATATTAAACTGAGATGGTTGAACACACAGCGTCACAAACCGTAAAACTATAGACAAACATGGACAAAAATGGACAAAAACAATACTCACCTCATGTGGGGCTAAAAAGTTAAAACTGTCATTAGCATTTTGTCCGCAAATTCTTGACACAGTGCGAAAAATATCGCTACTGATCCACTTTGAATCGTCGTATTGGGGACAAAACGAAAGTGCATAATCCTTAAACACGACGCCAATTTCTGTTTCTTCTGGTCAAGTGTTTAAATCACCTTTATTAGGCTACATCACAGTCACCATGGCATAGGGCAGGGGTCTCCAAACTTATTTCCCCAGTGAGCCACTTCTACGAAACAAAAATCCCAGAGAACTACTGATTTCAGCTGTAATGCAAGTTTATTGGCAGAGCATATCACTAAATCTAAATACATCAACATTGAACCGACATTGAAGTGAGACCCGGGAGCATCGCGCTTTTCAATCAAACTGGTGAGTGGATACCCACCGCTAAGTTTGGAGCTAACATGCTAATGCTAAGATCCAAGATAAATGAAGATAAATTCACAGTTTTAGATCTGAACTTTAGAGCTGAACTCTGAAATACCAGCGGAAATGTCTCGATGAGTGGTTTTGTTCTGTGTACAGTGTGTGCTATTTTGAGGCTAATTTAGCGGCTAACTTAGCAGTTATCATAGTGGCTAATTTAGCGGCTAACTTAGAGGCTAATTTAGCGGCTAACAGCGGTTATCATAGTGGCTAATTTAGCGGCTAACTTGGCTAAAGCTAAGCTACTTCATTTTTGGTCATGGGAAAAATGCTTATGGACAATTTAGCACTAATCTACTGGAAATTAAACCACCAGACCAATAAAATGCACAATTAAAGCTAAACTATTTCAAGAGTATGAAAGAGGTTATTTAATTTTGTATTTAAAGAGCAGTTCTTTATGTGAGGTCACTGCTGTCCTTATTTGCCCTGCGCTAATACTTCACTGTAAAAAGAAAGATATGGGTTATGCACATGTATTTATTTTTGTTATATTATTAACCATTGTGACTTGGACTCAAGTCAGACTTGAGTCACTATTTTTAGGACTCAAAACTTGACTTGATAAAATGGACTAAGTTGTGGGACTCGACTTGGACTTGAGCCCTGTGACTTGAGAAGACTTGATGCCTCTGCTAAAAAAGTATGTTTTTAAAAAATACTCTAACAGGAACATACTGGACCATGTCTCGCCCACTTCTCTGTTACTTTGGATGTAACCGAAGTACTGTGAAGTGCTGCGATATGGTGTCCTCAACTGTCTTACAGTAATATACAGTACAATACAGTAAAAAAGAGGGAACTACATAGAACATGACCCTTCCATTTCAGTGCGGACTACACGACAAAATAACTGCATTTTTAAATCTTAATTCTTTCTATTCTGACCGTAATGATTCGCACTAAAATCTTGTCAAGACATTAAAAAAGGAAAAGTTGCACAAATCTAAGCTATAGTTGGTACTTTGGTTTAAAGACTTGAAATTACTTGAAGCTCAAAGGAGACGACCTAGACTTGACTTGGATTTATGGACCAGAGACTCGAAACATGACTTGGACTTGCCGGTATTTGACTTGGGACTTGACTCGGACTTGAGGTCAAACACTTGGGACTTGAGATTCGCAAAACAATGACTAGAAACTTCTTTGGGTTTAAGTCTTAAAATAAAGCTCAATACGCACTTCTTTATGTTATGGGATATTGTGTCTTCTGTTCGTTTTTCCAATCTGCGTTTTGTCTTTTTGACCAACACAATCAGATCGCTGCGTCAGAAGAGCGCGCAAAAGGACAGCGCAGTCACAAAAGGCCCTGCGCTGGTTCGGAGCAGATGCGCAACTTTGTGCGCCAAAATCAGCAGAAGTTACACACAAAGCTGTTGTTTAGTAGCGCAATAAAATGTGGTAATTCCGCCTATAATAAAATGCGGGGGGTGTCATTTGAGTTGCGCATATAAACAATAGACACCGGCTACTTCTCCTTCTTTTTCTCATGACACTAAAAACCTCCATTGGAGCATTTTTCGTTTATCTCCAAACTACTTTTCCTTAAGTTTGAAGATATTTTCACTTAAAATTAAGCCTGTCCTTTTTCAGACCTGTGCACATGCGCCAAACACTAGTTGCTATGGAAACGACCAAAGCCTTTATGACGTAGAATGCCGCTGTGTGACGTCAGCCCTGGGTTATATAACATCAATACCGTGTTAAAGTTTAAACTTGTAACAGTTGTGATATTCTCTGTCTGTTGGAGGAGTCTGAGTCTCTTTTTCTGCGACTGATCTGTTCAGAAGCTGAAATGTTGTGTCCAGTTTGAGCCAAGAACCTCCCCTTATATAACCCATAATCGAATATTGTTCCGGGCCGATCAATCCTATACCCAGTTGTGGGACTTTTCGTTGATGTTCAGTGGGTCAAATCTGCATTTCTTTGTTTATACAGAACGAAGAACCATGTTCACTGCACCGAGGACGACCGCGCCGAGGACGGCCCCGCCGAGGACGCCGAAGCCGGGAGTCGGCCTCCCTGTCATCACCTCCTTGGCGCCGAGGAGTCCGCCGAGGCCAGCGGCCAGCTCAAATAAATGAGTCTCTGTTGGGTAATAAAGTGCAGGGTGAATTTTTATTTAGTGTTCATCCATCCATCCATCTTCTTCCGCTTATCCGGGGCCGACCAATAATTCAGGAGAAATTCACATTTAAATTTGGAATGAGTTTGTACAATATATAAAACCTAAATACACATGCGCGCTACAGCTAAGAACAGAAACACGTGCGCTAAATGAGGTCTTCACTCCTAAATGTCAGAAAATAGTCATTTAGTTTCTATAACTTGGATTATAAAGATGAGAAGCTCCAGAGACAAAGAGGAGAAAAGGTGAAGAACTGTGGCTGGAGGGAGCGGTCAGACCATATTTACAGAGAGACACTGGACTTTTAGCCAGATCGTGCAGATTTAAGTTAAAACTCGTGAACATGTTGGGAGACAAAGGAAAAGGATGTGGCTCAGCTCCACGGCTCTTTCTGCCAGATGATTGTGTTAACATCGAGATCTATCGATCAATTATTGGCACAGCCCTGGTCCTGTCAGGACATGAATAACCTTAATCCAAACAAATCATGACCTCACATTGAGCAGCTCTTTGGAGTCTACAGTTTGGCTCCGGTTTTTTCTGCACATCACATATATTACATCATGTGTGAATATTTCTGGCAGCGCAGTCATATCCAGCAGGTGGTAAACTCCATAAGCACAGTTAAACAGTGCAAAACAAAATAAAGTCAATACAAAGTAGTGTGAGTAGTATTGTCCGCATTTGTAAATAGTTGATATAGTTAATGTAAAATGTCTGAAAAATGAACAATGAAGCTCAGTTTGTTAGTTTAGAAGAGGGGGTGGGATTAAATCAATTCTTGTCTTCCCACTCCTTTTTGGACCAAATATTTTGTTTCTATCCTGATTGCTCTAATGTTATATGTTCCATTGTAAAAGAATGTACATTTCTTAATTGCCCAAAATAAATAAATACACACACAATTTACACCAGAGGCACGAGAGCTGCTCCTGTGACGCCAGCATCTGTATTTTCTCTCACTTAAACACCAAACTCATAGAATATAAGAGTTTCCCACCTGCGTGAAGTAACTGGAATCTGAACTTCAAACTAATTAAAAAAAAAAAAAAAAGTTTGTAGGTGCGATGTGATACTATCACATCGCACCTGTCACTCAGAAGGCGAGAGTCTACAAGAGACACAGTAAGTACAAGTCTGCAGTTCTTTAGGTCAGATGCCCTCCCGGTGTCTCCATGGGGTCTTATTCTGTGTTAAAGCTTCTACAAACTTTTTTTTTTTTTAATTAGTTTGAAGTTCAGATTCCAGTTTCTCTCTGTGACCTGTGACTCTTGCTACTTATTTTATATATTTTGTAATGTTTCCAAATAATGTAATCTAGATAAATTAGTTTGGGAATATTAATTGCAGATGTTTGGAGTAATCAGTTCAGTGATCAGGCTTGAGTCTTTCCTTGTTTTTACTTTTTCGTTTTTAGTCCTTAAAAAATGCCATGTGACATGGATTGATTGGCGTTATTTCGAGTTTGTGCCAAGAGAAAAACAGTGAACATACACACACTGCACACACATTGTAAACAACAGAAAAGCACATTTCATTTAACAGAAAAAAGCTTTTATTAAACAACCTGTTTATTACATAGTGTCAAAATTTGACAAAAAAACAATAATATCGCTGCCTCCTTGGCGCTGGCCTCTGCAGCATCCTTGGCGCAGAAAAGCCGATGACGTCACCTTCTTCACCATCCTGGTTAGTGGTCTAACTGCCTTTTTATGAACAGGAAGTGGTCTGTCCATCTGTTCGGGAACAGGAAGTTGTCTATCCTTTAAATGTATGTCGTCCTCCTCTTTTAAGGGACTGGTGTTTTCTGGAGCGGCCGGTTTGGCTGTGATGAGCACAGGTTTCCTCACAGACGTCTGCTGGACCAGGTCCAGCTGCTCTTGTGGCTCTGCTTCTGCCACGTCACTGTAAACAAACACACAAATGTAGTTACACTTCTGTACTTTTGCCACAGATTTTCTTTTTTCTCTTTTCTTTCTCTTCAATAGTTTCATTGTGTTGTGACTGTGCTCTGAAAGGGGAGTGATTCAGGGTCAAAAATGAAAACAAAAACAAATTAAATGTGTAAAGTGTAAGACCCAAATGTTGATAAAAGTGTAAACTCGTAACATACTTTGAGTAGCATTTGTACTTCAAACTTTCATTGAAGTGCAAATTTGGTAGCTTGTTCTTTTTAGCTGAGAAACTTTGCTATTTGTGCTGCATCCCATTCCTCTGTCTTACCCCTTCCCCTTTATCTAGGTCTTTGTCTTGCCCCTCGATGCTGAGCTGAGGGGGCTCGGGGTACAAATGTTCCCCTAAGAAATGGGACACCCCTCCATTACCGTTTGCGTCACCACCCGTTGCTGCTACATCTAGAACAGTAATGCTGTCTGCTCTGTATAAAAGACTATAGTGTGTTGCATTTATTAAATCAATGAAATGCTACAGAGAACATGTCCATTCATATGTACGATCTATACGCCCTGCAGACGTATAATCTCTGAAAAGTTTAACATGAACCAGCTCCAACACGATAGAAGCACAGAACAGACTCACCATCCGCAGAACATCCCTCTGTCACAGAAAGAACACTCATAATCCACTGAGTCGTGTCCTTTAGTCCCACAGAAGCTGATCGTATCAACACCGAGCGCAGTGTATGCAAATTAGCCGTGTGGTTTAATGTTTTGTTTCTCTAAGACGGAAACAAATGTGCGCAAAGCTGCATTTATCACATTATTACTCAATGTTTATTTGAATCCAAACTTAAATGATCCAGCAAAAACCAAAAATGTGTCTGCTTCTGTGTTCCGTCATCATTTTATCACGAGTGCTGGAGCGTGAATAAATCTGCCCACAGCTCCGGGTCAGCGGGCTGCCGACCCCTGATCTAGAACGTCAAACAAACGAAGACGCCGACAAATAACTCGCTTGTTTGAACATGAAAGCTCCGTGACAGCGATAACGTCGGCTAAACAGACATTACTACAATTAACACTGCAACAACACTTCACTAAAAGTAACGCAGAACATGAGCGTCAATTTACAACAGCTGAAAATACTTAGATTTATGAGAGTCCTTGGCTGGTCGAGGTGATGCTGCCGTCCTGATCCCACCTGCCTGAGAGCTTGTGGCCCTAACCCTTCGTTTCAAGTCTGGTCGAGAGTTTAGTTCATTTCAAGGGGCCTGAGGTCGTGACCCTTGATCAAAATTAGAACTGAGACGCCCCTCGCCCTCATATGAACACGGAAAACCAAGGGGAAGGGGTAAGAGGAAGGGGTAAGACAGAGTAATGGGACGCAGCACAATTAAAGCAAAAACATCTCCATGGAGACAAGCAGATGTCAATTTGAGAGGTGAAAATAATGTCTGAACAGTGGCGATCTAAAAACAAACCTTTGAGGGCAGATGAACGGATGCTGGAGGATTTGGGAGGGAGTTATCCGAGCAGACGCCTCCATCGTCAACATCTGAGTGAGCAGGTCGGTGGCTGCTTTGACCTGCAGGGGATCCTCCCGTTTAGAGCGGCGCGAAAAACAATGCTGCAAACAAACCAGGAAAACATCAGTATTTACAGTGTTTAAAAGAGCTGTAGTCCTTCAGTCGAGGGTGTACGAGTCGACTACAGTTTTGTATTAGTTTTAATTGGGGTTATGGAGATTTAGAAAAGAGAATTAATGGTGTGAGTTAGCAAAGACCTGGGAGTGAATTAAACATTTAAAGGGCTCAGATTGTGGTAATTTCTGATCGATGTCATTTATGAGTATCGGACAGTAATAGATTCAGTCACGTGATCGGACTGATCCAGGTTCACATGTTTTTACGGCAGCCGTAAATCAAAACGCCGCCGTGTTGCTGTGTGGGACTTTACACTGCAGTGGTCCCTTGTTTATCGCAGGGTTACGTTCTAAAAATAACCTGCGATAGGCGAAATCTGCGAAGTAGAAAAACCCTGTAAAAACTGTACAAACCATCCACGATATGAGCGGGGAGGTGGTTCGCTCCACACAAACTGGCCGCGATCTAAAGTGAGGAGCACGAGGGTGAAAAACAGAGTTATGAGGAATTGTTAGCGTGTTTTTTATTCTTCTAAACAGACTTGCGCCTTTGATTATCCAGAAAACAATGCGCAAGTTCTGCCTCAGCCAATCAGAACGCTGAAGACAATGCACGTTCATACACTATAAACAAAAACATGCAAAACTGCGCTAAAAAATCTGCCAAAGGTGAACCGTGTTATAGTGAGGGACGACTGTACAACAAAACGAGAGTGAAACAGCGACGCAATCGAAACCAGCAGAGCCACTTTATCATGACCAATTTGATACGTCACTTACAAAAGAATCATCCGGACGAGTTTCAGTTTCAGTTTCAGTTTCAGTTTCAGTTCGAGGTGAGGTAAGGTTGGTCAGGCTTTTGTCATCTAATGGACTTTTGGGAGCTAAGGTACGAACTTCCTTCACGACACATTAAGAGACGGAGCGATCGGAGCTATAAAAAAGTATCGGAAAGAGCACTCCTTAAAAAAATTGTATCAAAAGCCAAAAAATTATTGATCAGGACATAGTTGTTTCCTTTTCACAAACATCACAAACATACCTGTAGAGTTGTGGTTTGTTTCATTTTTAACGCACAAACTTTGCATATTTAGGCTGAGAAAACGGTTCCACCTTGTGATGTCATGTGGTAATACAGGAAGTGCTCCACCGTGTTTTTAAACTGAAGACCTTTAACTAGAATAATTTGGATGATTTCAGCCCTAGAATCGCCGATCTCTGCTGAACTAAACTTGAAAACTACCACTTCATGACATCACAACGTGGAACGGATCATTTGAGCGCTCGACATGTATGAATGAAACAATAAAACACAACTTCAGGGATGTTTTCGAGGAGGTAACAACCTTCTAACATGGCTTAAAATATAATGCAGGACCTTTAATCTGCCTTCTCACATATAAATACACACATAAAGGACTTTTCTGTATTTTTGCTCTCCCATTTTAGTCGACTCGCCGATCGGCAGGGCACGTTTTTAGTTAATTTTCTCAGAGGGCGACAGCTCTAGTTTAAATTTACACATTTGAAATAGCTGGAGTCAAAGACAGTGTTTACCTTTGCCAAGCGGTGGAGGAAGCGAAACTTCTCTGTGTAGTAGTAGCCGGGGTTACACTTGAAAGTCTGAAAAATATTTGGTAAGTTTAGAATTTTTACACTTGAGACACATAAAAGAATTAATTTAATTTAATTTAGTTAATTAATTAACTAGAAGAAATGTTTACTTTGAAGATCCACGTGTTGTTGGTCCTTCTGAAGTATTTCTTAGTCAGTACCCCCAGACTGAGCACGTCATCAGGAGGTACGCCGAAGAAGTGGAACATAACTTTCAGCTGTATCAAAAGAAGCACACAATTATTAGACAAGACTTAAACTGTAACTCCGGCACGTTTGAAACTAAAGTCCATTTCTCGAGGTGGTCGAATTCAGTCAGAAGCCAAAAACTAGCGTTGTGTTGTATTTTGTAGCATTCAGAAACAGAAGAGCGGCATTACATTTGAAGATGAGGCACAAGTTCTGGTCAAACCAAACTTTGCAGTGCGTTCGATCGCATCAGCATCAGCACACGAGCTGTTTTTATCAGCGCTTATACTGTATGCAAATGAGCCATGCGCTTTGAAGTTTGGCTTGTGTAAAACGTAAACAAATGTGCCAAAGCTGCATTAAACACATTATTACTCAAAGTCTAGAATGAGCGGAGCAGCGGAAATGTAGAGCGGTGGAGAGGACCAATCACAGCCCTTATTGTCTGTGTTGTTTTGAGGCGTCATTAGAAAGTTTCGGAGGTGCATGGCGGTCGATGCGAACACTGTGCGGCTTTACCGTCTCCTCCGTGAAAGTCTGACTTCGCCCTCGAGCGGGAACTTTCTCCTCTTCAGCGCCTCGTCCCCTCTCGACTCTCGGCTTCAATAAAACGGCTCCATCACAAACTTTTGGGCTCAATGTCACACACGAAGCGTCAGTCAGGTTTTTTCTTCTTCCTCGTTGTGTGTGGATGGAAATCTCCAAGCGGAACCACGTTTGAAGAGGAGAGAGAGCGGAGGGGAGGAAGTCCTGCTGTGGTTTTAGGTCCTTATGCAGATTTTTTTAATGACTGTTACCACTGCGACTTTTTGATACCGCGGGTTACCGGATTATTGTATTACCACCCAACCCTAATGTGAATAGTTAGAAAGTAGTCAAAAAGGACCAGGTTTACCACGTTATATGGATTGGTGCTGGGGAATAGCTGAATGTCGAAACACAGGTATGCAAACATGGTTCCCAGGTTCCACACGTCCACGGCCTCGTTCCAGGGCAAACCCAGGATGATTTCAGGGGGTCTGGAGAGGAGAGAGACATTAATGATCTGACAGATAAAGAGCACTGGATCACCACCTCCTGTGCCTCTTTTAGGCGAGATTTACAAAGAAAACACACAGTGGCATTCAGGGTTGGCTCAGGTATCTCTGAGTCGCACGTTTAAAAATCCTGTAGTGTGTGGCGGCAACATCACTACTTCCTGTCCGATTCTAAAATTAATACATAATTTAAGATCAGGCAGTAAATAGTGAAGTTGAAGGTGGATGTCACTTAAAACATGTTGAACCTTAGTTTATAATGCTAATTTTGAGGCATAATTAATATTACAATAGTAATATTTATGTTAACTTGTAACTGTTAGAAAAACAGGAAACAAAACTGTACACGTGAGGTTTTTCTGGCAAATTTTCAAAATAGTAAAAGGTAGCATGTTGAGCTAAATCTGTTATGTGTAAGCGGTTAATAGCCCATAGAAGCAAAATACCCCCTCTTTAAATATCCCTGGCTGTATGCCCCACCTCTGTGTTCCCTGTTATGTCATTTCTCTACATTTTGAGACCTACCTGTAGCACAAGTGTTGTATTCTCATGCCCTGTATGCAATTATTTCTGGTTGCAGGGATGGCCAAACCAAAGTCGATGAGTTTCACCTGCAGGGGCCTCTGTCTGTGATCCACAATCATCACATTATCCCGTTTAATGTCCGTGTGGATTATGGACCAGTGTTTCAGCGCCTCCAAAGCTATGGACACCTGCGCGGGACAGTTAGCAGAGTTAGCACTATAAAATGGCCATAAAAGTTCATTTTTTTGATAGTATTGAGCTTGTCACAACAACAAATTTTGAATTGTGATATATATTTATATGTGATATGCCGTGGTTTTCGGACCATAAGGCACACTTAAACTCCTTTATTTTTCTCAAAAATCGTCATTGCGCCTTATAAGCCAGTGCACTTTATGTGTGTATTAATTCTGGCTGTGCTCACTGACCTCGAACGGATTTTATGTGGTACAAGGCGCTCAAAAAATTGTCAAAATGTTTTAGTACTTTTGTAAGCTACGAAGCTGCTGGATGGATTGTCGAAGTACAAAAGCCTCAGAAACACTCGTGTACAGGACAGAAATGCAGCGTATTTGGTGCAGCTGAGGCGGAGTGATACGTCCTGAGCTTCAACATCATATTAGGGTGCGAGTATAAGGACCCGAAATGGCCCCTGTTCAGAGACGTGCGACTCACACGCCCGACTGAAGCAAACTGACACCGAACTGTAGTTCTGCGTTGCCTTGTCGCCGTCGTTTTTGATTTATGGTTCTGTGTCGAGGTCTGTGCACCGCAAAGTAATTCACCACAACTCTAAACTGGCCTGTGCTTCTGCAGATGTAGAATCTCTGAAAAGTTTAACATGAACCATCTCCAACGCCACATACGCACAGAACAGACTCACCATCAGCAGAACATCCCTCTGACACAGAGAGAACACAAATAATCCACTGAATCGTGTCCTTTAGTCTGACAGAAGCTGAGCACATCAACGCGACCTATTTTTTTCAGCGCTTATGCAAATGAGCCATGTGGTTTTAAGTTTTGTTTCTGTAAAACGTAAACAAATGTGCCAAAGCTGCATTAAACACATTATTACTCAACGTATATATGCAGCGGCGTAATTTAGTGCTGCCAATGGATCGAGGACGCCCGGGCTAAAGTATCAGTCTCACTTAATGCGCCTTATGCATGTAAAAATACCCGGTCATTGATCTAGCGCCGTATAATCCGGTGCCCCTTATGGTCCGACCAATACGGTATATGATAAAGGATCAATTACAAGTCAATTAATGTATGCCACTGACTCAAAAACCCAGAAAAACCCAAAAGAGCAGATTTAAACCACAAAAACTATTCTAAATCTCAATATTGTTAAACAAAATGAGCTGCAGCAAATAAACAGCAGAATCAAAAACCTTAGTTCTTAGTTTGTAAAAGCATCTGTAATGACTAATGAAGTTATTTATTCAACCTTTTACAACTTAAATCTTAACCTATAGACAAAAAATAACTATAAATGTTCTTGTAATGAAAAGAAAAAGTACACATGATAAATTGACTGATAAGTTGGTGTAGTGATGTAGCTCCAGTACCTGTTTGATGATGGTGCTGACAATGGAAAGGGGCAGTGGGCCATAATCTTTGTTGTACTCAAACAGACTCATGTCCAGGAGTTCGAATATCATGGCTTTCCCCAAACGAGTGTCAAACGCCCCCAAGAATTTGACGATGTTTCTCTGGTCGTATCCTGCCTCAGCGAACCGAGTCAGGAGCAAAATCTGAACATACAGAGGAGAGAGTTCAGTGTAATCGGATTAGACATAAAGGTAAAAACATTAAGGAGGCACTGTGTAACTTTTCTGGTGGGGAGTTTCAGCTGTTAGACGTTATCATTGTGCAGTGAATGGTTCACAGTAAAGCGTCCATTTTGTCTTTCCTGCTTTGTTCAGGTTAATGATTTTATTGCTTGAAAATCCGTTGAAAAGGACGCATTTTTACTTTAATTTTGACATTTAAATTTAGTCTTTTCACTACAATGACTTTTAGTCAAGACAAATAGTTATTTTTGTTTTAGTTTAGTTATAAATTGAAGGCCATTGCTTCATAGGACATTCTTATTCTTATTTGGCAAAACTTTTAGGTTGTATTCACAGCAGGAAAGTCCGATAGTTCATTTGCTTTGGGCCGGACCAAATTTTGTATTTTTTTTTTTTTGGGGGGGCAGTTCACATTGTACATTTTTGTAAGTGACCAAACTCTGTAAATAAAACCACATGTGCTGAAATCGTCGAGCAATTGGACAGAAATGAGTCGATTAAAGCGCCAAGTGAAAGGAGAGAATCATGATTTTGTGTTGTTTTTGTTACTGTCACAGCGATTTGTATTTTACAGATTCATACGTTTGCACAAATGTTTGGGCAGTTTCTCTTCTTCACGCAGGATTAGCATGTCTGAAGTTTGAATTATATTAGTTTATTGAAAGACTTATCAAAAAGACGTAACAGGTCTGAAGTTTGAATTATATTAGTTTACACAGTTCGGTGCCGTGACTCTGAGCGATTCTCTGGTCTCAGGTAAACTCTGTTTCCCAGAATGCTCCACATACGACAGGAGCTCGTTAGGTATAAAAAAACAACTGTGTGGGATCGGGTCTGAGCTGCATTCGCACCATAAATGAACCGCACCAGGGTCCGTATGTTCGGACCGTTTGTTTGGTCCTAAACAGAGTGCGGTGGTTTTTATTCACAGCAGAACCAAAAGGTCCAAACCAAAGTAGCAAACGAACCAAACAAGGCAGGAGTGAATACGCCCTCAGTCAAAGTAATTTCTACTTTTAATAATACACACTTTTTTACTACTTTACAAAGATGTGAGTGTGGGAGATATGGGCGTGATTGACAGGTGGATCAGGGACAAGCACGGTCTGTCATATTGGAACAGATAAAGGAGAAAAATATTGGATCGCGGATATTCTGCAGAATCACTAAATTCTGTTCATCTGAGGCGAGATCCGTTTGGTTTTATTTGTAAATTAGTGACCAATGAGCTCCTTCGTTTCAACCTGTGTCACTGAAATAAACAAATCTGATTGGACGATGACGTTTGACCAGACCAGACGGCGCGGGGACCAGACTGATATCAGTCCTTATACAAATACAGAGAGATATCAGCGTGGATTTACCAGGAAACTACTTTTAGCAGGTAGCGCATTCCCTCCACCAGAAAAGTTACACAGTGCACCTGTAAATCGCATAAAAAACCGATGTGTCTTACCTCGTTCTCGGTGTTCTGCTTATGATAGGGCAGTTTGATGGCCACATTCTGGTGAGTGTCCTTGCTCCGACACTTGACCACTTGACCAAATCCTCCTTTGCGCAGGTATTTGACAAAGCTGTAGTTTTCAGGGAGAGCTGCTTTCACCTCCTTTACACTCAGGCTCTGTGCAAATGGCATCGTGTTTGTCTGGAAATCTGAAAAACAGTGTGCAGACATGTCACAATGGGTTTTCATTTACTTAAACAATTGTATTTACTTCATGTCTAAATACAAAGTAGGGCAAACTGCGTGTAAGTTTGTAGAGAGGTCTCAAATGTGGAGCTTAAAAGGAAGCAGTGTGAAACTATTTGAACCCTGCTCCTTCAGTTATGATTTAGTTTTTATACGCCCGTGATAAAACGGGACGTATTATGGTATGGCGCTGTCCGTCCGTCTGTCTGTCTGTCCGTCCATCTGTCTGTGGACACTTCAAAGCTCTGAAGTCTTTGAAGCTTTGTCTTCATGAAGAGGCAAAACATGTGGGGCATGCGCCGATATATATATAAGGTATACTGTATTTGTGTATTTTTATACGCCCGTGATAAAACGGGACGTATTATGGTATGGCGCTGTCTGTCCGTCCGTCTGTCTGTCCGTCCGTCTGTGGACACTTCAAAGCTCTGAAGGCTTTGAAGCTTTGAAGCTTTATTTGTCTGTCCGTCTGTGGACAATTTTTTGTCCTCGCTCTAACTCGACAACCGTCTCACCTAGGAATGTCAAACTTCATGGCTGGACACCCCATGGGTCAAGGATGTTCCCTATTGATTTCAAGGTCACAGGGTCAAAGGTCAAGGTCACGGCCCGACCCTTTGCCAAAACCTGCCCGTCACTCTTGCTAACTGTGATCGTTTCCATCTCTGTCTTTTTATCTTCCATCTCTGTCCTTTTATGTTACGTGCCGTAGATCTGAACTCTCTTGTCAAATGTTCTGCTGCTGAAAGTGAGAACAACCCACATTCTCTGCTTCTTTGAGCTTTGACACATTAAAGCTTTGTAGTGTCTTTAAGTTCTGTTGCTGCAATCTGATTGGTGGAATTCCGATTCTAGAATGTGATGATGTCATACTCATACTCCTACTGCAAGAGCCAGATTTCCCTATTGATTATCCGTCCGTCTGTCTGTCCGTCTGTCTGTGGACAATTTCTTGTCCGCGCTCTAACTCGACAACCGTCTCACCTAGGAATGTCAAACTTCCAAACTGCACCAACAATTCATCTTTAACTAGGTTTGACAAATTCTAACTTAATTCTATATACAATAATTCAAAGTATGGCCGTATTTTGCCCCGCTGGCGGAGCTCTTGTTCTAATATTTGTTGTGTGCCACCTTTGAAAACACGACATTTTGTGCATTATTTCAGGTTTTTTTCCTTCCAGTTACATCAACTTTAAATCACAAACCAGATGCCACGTCTTATTGAGCGCTCGTTTCCGCAAATACAGTTTAACTCTTACTTCTTACTTTTTTCTACACCTTTTTTACTTCAGTACTGTATTTTTCGGACTATAAGTCACACTTTTTTCAGGGTTTGGGTGGTTCCTGTGACTTATATATTACATTTTTCACACTGACAGTCCATAGACCAAATATATGAATCGCATATATGAATCAATAAAGAAAAAACAAATCGTTATCCGTTTTTTTCATTTTAGGTTTAGAGACAAATAATAAAGAAAAGAGTTGTTTTTTCATTTTCTAAAAGTTTAAGTTTGAGACAAATATAGTCACTTTTTGCCAAAACAAACCCACAACCTACCAAAACGCCAATTCCCTTTGGTCGAAAAGCTATGAAACGAAGTAGAAACTTACCTCAACCGGTGTCTGTAGCTGTGGAAAAAGTAAAAGTTGTGATTCGCGAGGTTTGTCTCTGTGCAGAAAAAAGTGCGACTGCTCTCGACGCCATCTCGAGTAGAAATGACCTGATCCTGTCCACTGCTCGGGGTCAAAGACTCGGGATGTTCCGGAATAAGGAGACGGTTTATGTCACAGGTCACTACGGCGACGGGGAAGAGGGGTTCTGTATGCAAATGAGCGCCAACGGTACGTCTGTTATGCAGAGATTTGAAAAATAACAACAAAAAACAACAATAAAAAAATAGATATGATAATAAATACAATTATTTTTAATGATGGAAATGTATAACATGTATTTTTGTGTATTTTTTTTGTCATTTTTTGTGTATTATCTGTATTTAATTGTATGACAGGCAGATAAATAAATAAATACAGTTTGTGATGTTACTGTGTATACTGTGTACATCGCCATGCAATGTTTTCGGATAAAAATAAGGTATTTTATGTGCAAAAACAGCCAAAATGTGAAAAAAAAAAACTACGAAAATAGATACAATAGATAATATACTAATTGGGGCACGGTGGCTGAGTGGCAACACTCAGGCCTCACAGCAAGAAGGTTGCGGGTTCAATCCCCGGGTCGCCCGGGCCTTTCTGTGTGGAGTTTGCATGTTCCTCCCCGTGTCTGGATGGGTTTCCTCCGGGTGCTCCGGTTTCCCCCATCAACCCAAAACATGCCCTCACCCCTATGAACTAACATCAAGGACCATGATGTCCACCCTCCTGTGGGTTCACCACTTGCAGAGGGGTTCATAGGGGGGGTCAGGTGCTATGACCCAGCCGGATTAAGCGGGAGAAGATGGATGGATGGAGATAATATAATATTATATAATATAAATGCAGGAAAAGTATCATGTGTATTTTTTTATTATCAATATGTATTATGTATGTTGTTTTATATAAAAATCAAACATGACAGAGGCAGATAAATAAATAAATACAGTGTGTGATGTTGTTACTGTTACTGTGTTTATGTAATAGGCGAGACACTGCAGGTAAATAGGAAAAAATGTGAAATTTGGAGACTTTAATTTGAAACTTACACATACACATAAGGAAGAAATGTGTTACAAGTTTTTCAGATAAAAATAAGGCATTTTATGTGCAAAAACAGCCAAAATGTTATATATATATATATATATATATATATATATATATATATATATATATATATATATGAAAATAGATACAATAGATAATATACCGTAAATTCCGGATCACAAGCCGCTACTTTTTTTATACACTTTCAACCCTGCGGCGTGTAATTTGTAGCGGCTTTTTTTTTTTTTTTTTTCATCGCGGGAAAAACATGGACCAATAAAATGAATAAGTAGTTCACTGAGGTCCAATGAAATTGTATGATTAATCACAACTTCCTTATTTCAGTCTTTCTGCTAACCCTCATCAACATGGAGAATACCAGACAAAAGCATATGATGCAGCTTTTAAACTAAAAGCGATCACTCTGGCAGTTAAAGAAGGAAATCGAGCTGCTGCCCGTAAAATTGGCATAAACGAGTAGATAGTGCGAAGGTGGAGGCTCCAGCAAGAAGAACTGAGCCAGTGTAAAAAGACAACCAAAGCTTTCAGAGGTAACCATAGCAGATAGCCTGAGCTTAAAAACTTTCTGGAGGACTGGGTTAACACGCAAAGAGCGGCCGCGGTGTTATGTTTCCGCTGTACAATCAGACTGAAGGCTAAAGCGATCGCTACCGTGGTTTATTCCCAGAGCGCCAAGGTGTGTATGTGCATGTCGCGTGTGTGTGTCCCAAGTGTGTGAAGGTGTGTAAGTGCCTGTGGCGCGTGTGTGTCCCAAGTGTCACCAGTGAGCGAGTCCGTCCCCAGAGTTCAGCGGGGGACCGCGTCCGCGGCCCATCCCGGAGGCGCTCCAGGCGGCGGGGACGCAGAAGCGAACCCCCCGCCTAGTCTTTGGCCAGCGGTTTATAATATGGTGCGGCTCATATAATTACAAAATTGATTTTTCTTCATAAATCTGAGCATGCGGCTCTTAATAGGGTGCGCTCTGTAGTCCGGAATTTACGGTAGTTTATTGATCATGAAGAAAAAGTATAATGTGTATTTTCAGATTTTTTTGTGTGTATTATCTATATATATATTTTTTTATAAATATGTATTATGTATGTTGTTATATAAAAATCAAACATATTACTGAAGTTAATGAAGCTTTCTGAAAATAGAGAAGATTAGCTACTCAATAAAAGGTAACATAAACAATATTTTTAGAAAGTGGCAAACATTTATTGACTTTTTTGAAACAGTCTAAGCCAACACCACCACACGTTTTTAATAAAATTAAAAAAAGTACACTCAACAAAAATATACATTGTTACATACATTTACATTGTTCAGGGCAGATGGCAGACAGCGTGTGTGGCGTCGTGTGGGTGAGCGCTTTGCTGATGTCAATGTTGTGGATGGAGTGGCCCATGGTGGTGGTGGGGTTATGGTATGGGCAGGCATCTGTTATGGACGAAGAACACAGGTGCATTTTATTGATGGCATTTTGAATGCACAGAGATACCGTGATGAGACCCTGAGGCCCATTGTTGTGCCATACATCCATGAACATCACCTCATGTTTCAGCAAGATAATGCACGGCCCCATGTTGCAAAGATCTGTACACAATTCTTGGAAGCTGAAAATGTCCCAGTTCTTGCATGGCCAGCATACTCACCGGACATGTCACCCATTGAGCATGTTTGGGATGTGCTTGACCGGCGTATACGACAGCGCGGACCAGTTCCCACTAATATCCAGCAACTTCGCACAGCCATTGAAGAGGAGTGGACCAACATTCCACAGGCCACAATTGACAATCTGATAAACTCTATGCGAAGAAGATGTGCTGCACTGCATGAGGCAAATGGTGGTCACACCAGATACTGACTGGTTCTGAGTCCCCAGACCCCCAATAAAGCAACAACTGCACATTTCAGGGTGGCCTTTTATTGTGGACAGTCTAAGGTTCACCTATGCACTAATCATGGTGTCTGATGAGCATCTTGATGTGGCACACCTGTGAGGTGGGATGGATTATCTCAGCAAAGCAAAAGTGCTCACTATCACACATTTAGACAGATTTGTGAACAATGTTTGAGAGAAATGGTAATATTGTGTATCTGGAATGAATTTTAGATCTTTGAGTCCATCTCATGACAAATGGGAGCAAAAACAAAAGTGTTGCGTTTATATTTTTGTTGAGTGTATTTAACAAAATTAGACTTATTGTACAAAAAGTAATGTAGTTCTATTTACTCATTTGTTTCTCCAGTGTAGACGTGCATTTTCAAGTCAAGGCAACTCAAAATATGCTCCAAATGGGTAATTCCACGGCAAATCTCCCAACGGCCGCTCGATCGTCTCAGATTTGACTGAAAAAATTCGAGGAGGTTCACACACTTTCCAACAGGAAAAGTCCCAAAGTTTAGCCCCAACTCCTTATAGTTTTGTCATTAAAAATATTTTGTCAACTCCCCCTGAGCTGTTTTGAGCAGAGTTTTCCAAGGAGCCACTTTCAGATGCTGTGCCTAAAAAACTATTTAAGGGTTAAAATTTGTCAAATGTTCTTGTAAAATCTGGACTTTTACACATGAGCTTTTGGTTTATCACAGATTTCTGGTCTTGAATTTCCTTGAAAATTCGGCTCTTCAAATATGAGTGGATATTTGAAGGACGGTGGAAAGTGCAGTTTCAGAGACAGAGGTTTGATATTGAACACACACCTTCCCACACACACTGTGGACTTTGTGTTTTAAAACTGGCCTCTGTGATCAACGCTCTAGAACAGGGGTGCCCAAACTTTTTTCATCTAGGGCCATATATTAAAACACAGACCAGTGTGAGGGCCGATCGAGGGTCATAGACTGGAGGTCAAAACAGTGAGTAATTAAAAACTGTGCATTTATAACAGGTTTAAATGACCCTCCAGACCTTTGTTCAGGCTTAGACCCTCAAAAGGACAAACTACATTTGCTTGATCAAGGTAGATTTCAAAAACATGCAGTAAAAAGTACTACTTGTGGTAGTATGGGCCTATTCACCTGAAAGCCTGAGGGCCAAAAACAACTGGTCTGAGGGCCACATTTGGCCCCGGGCCATAGTTTGGAACATGCCTGCTCTAGAAGATATTAAGGTTTAAACTCGGGCCCGACCGATAAGGATTTTGTTGCGGCCAATTTGATGCCGATAAAATGGGAGTTGGAGCTGCCGACAGAATCGCCGATATATTTATGATGTAAAAATTCACTGTAAATCTTCAGTTGTTTATAAAACTTAGGTTTGGCTCTATAGGATTTTCAGTTGTGTTTATTTAGGCGACATTTCTTGTTCTTCTGCCTCTTTACGTCATATTTAAAGACAGTCGGGAGGCCTCATGGAGTGTTTGTACGATATTCTACCAGTAAAGAAAGTGCTGTAAGTAAACTACCGCCATTAGCCTTTAGCGGTAAATGCGTGCGCGCCATGGTAAATAATGATCTGCTAAATGCCGATAATTCACCCCTCTATTCACAGCTCATTTACACATCAGTGCGTGTCCAGTAACATATATACGGCCACTATAGTCACTTTACAGTCGCTAACAGAAGAGAAAACAGCCTGTTTATATGTGCGAGCTACAGCAGCTAATCGTTAACCAATGAGAAAGAAAAATGAGCTTCAAAACCAACACATTTCAACACTCAGCCTCACACAGGCTCCTCTCAGATCAGCACTAAGAACTGTCCTTTAATCCAGACTCACACTGAGCGGCTGCAAAAACAAGAGAATCTCAGTGTTGTGCAGGTGGATCTGTGGCTGCGGCTGTAAACAAACGCACATGGTGATGCGTTTAGGGTCCAGTACGATGTCACAGACACAGACAAATGACTCCTCAGATAAATCCTGATGCGGAGCCACAGATCAGGACATTTATCTGTCTGTAAACTGGATTAAATGGACAGAATAGAGAGAGTCTGAGCTTTATAAAGAGGTAAAACATCCAAGTGGAATATCGGCCCAGATCGGCAAGATTTCGGCCAATATGTTTCCAAGAGCCCATATCGGCCGATAATATTGGCCAACCGATATTTCAGTCGGGCCATAGTTTAAACATGGAAAAAATACATTTGGTGCCATCTTTGCCATGTTATACCAAATAAATGACATCACCCACCAACATTAAATGGACGGTGATAGAAAGATCAGATGTCTGTTTTTAACAGATCCAAAATCTGCCTCATTTTTGCAAAATTATTTATTGAAAATGTGGTGTCCGCACACATGCAGCATTCACGGCCTATGAAGGCACTTTCAGAAGCTAAGAAAACACCCTGAATATTTGACACACAGCTTAAACTCAACCAAACGTTTCATTTCATTCTGAAACTACACGTGAAGAATAACTTATATGTCGTCTTTAGATGTAGAAACAGAAACCTTTTTAGACACAGCATCTGAAAGTGGCTCCTCGGAAAACTCTGCTCAAAACAGCTCAAAATATTTTTAATGACAAAACTATAAGGAGTTGGGGCTAAACTTTGGGACTTTTCCTGTTGGAAAGTGTGTGAACCTCCGAGAATTTTTTCAGTCAAATCTGAGACGGTCGAGCGGGCGTTGGGAGATTTGCCGTGGAATGACCCAAATGTGCTTCAGTTCATGTGTTGAGGTTTTCAGAACTTCATATTATTGAGTCGGCTCAGTGATTTGGTCGAGTTTTTACGTCGGATGCCCTTCCAGTCACAACCAGCCTTGTTTCTGTGGCTGGAGCGGGGAATGTGGTGGACGTGTCTTGCCTAAAGACACAAGTTCAAATGAATCGTTTGTATTTTTGTCAGAGGATCAAACCAAATGAAACCATGTTGTTTCTTGAGCATTTGGTGGATACAGGGCCAAACCTCTTCATCACCGCAGTAGATATGCAGTACTCAGTTCATAGGACTTTTTCACAAACACTTCTTTTTATGTAACGGATGTGCACTGCAACCAATAACATCTGGAATTCAGAAGATTAATTTGACTAGTTTGGACTAGTTTGGATTTATTAAGTTATTTACATGATTTTGAACATGACTTAAGGGATTTCTAATGACTAACGTAGAACAAAACAAACAAAAACATTTAGTTGAACCACAATTTTCTGCCAGTCCAGTTGGAAATTTGAACTTATTTAGTCGAAATTCTTTGGCGAGTCACAATACACCGCATCAACTCGAGTCATTTATACCAACTCATTAAATAAATCTAGTCAAAACTACTCAAGAAAATGATATTCTGAAGTCAAGACTTTTGAACTATTGCAGATATGGACTTTTTGCAGTGTATCGGTGTCACAAAACTTAATATTTAAAAAATTAAAAAACTTCTTTTTTACATTTTTTATCCCGATATTCCGACACGTTCTCATGTTGTAACCTCTCTCCCTTTCTCTCTCTCTGTGGCATATGAACTCAATGTTAAACCTACATATTTGAATGGTAACAATTGCACAGATAACCCATGATAACTCTGTGACTCTTTGCGTGTGTAGCTTCCAGATGTGAGCCCTGCATGTAATCACAGAAGTTTACTGTCAAGACCCGACAAAAGGAAAACAAACAGACTTGCACTCGAGCCACACTGTCAAACAAATATCTACTCCACTGAAAAGGACTAAGTTAAGAGAACTTATCATGTTTGAGCCGTTTTCACTCGTTTTCGTAGAACTCACGGCTCTAACTCACTTTTATTTGTTTGGAGAAACGATTTTTTTCCCCCTCCAATATTTTATTTATCAGGGACAAATTCACATCAAATATAACTTTGTGTAATTCTCCATTTAATACATTTAAAACAGGTTCCAAATGATGTATTTTAGGCCGAATCAGATGTCGATGTCTGTTGTTTTAACTGCAATTAAACAAATAATATTAAAGTGAACCAACTGGCAGAAGATTTCGCTCATAAATCATTTTAAATGGTTCCAAATGTCTAAAAAATAAAACAAATCTTGGTCTAAATGAGTCGCTGAAGCCCCAGTGTGTCACTTTTTGGCCATAAAACAGACTAAAATAAAAGCGTGGGTGTGTTTATTGCACTGACAAACACGCGTCCTCACTGTGAGGGGCTCGCATCTCCACAAACCTGACTCTTATTGGGCCTTCCCTTGTTTGTTTCCATGGAAATACCGTTCCTCTGGCGATAATATCCCACTGTATGGCATAAAACGTCCGTCTGTCTCCGTGGAGAATGTCCCGGAGTCTGGTTTGAACCTTCTTATCCCGTAGAACAGTGCGGTTGACTTTCCGGGCCCAGAAGGTTTCGTACTATGGCTTTAACTGGTCAAAACGACTTCAGATCAACACAGGATTCTTAATCATTTGACATTTTAAACTTGTACGTATTTGTTTTGCAGTGCAGTGTTCTGTATTTTTTATTTCCCCTTTTTTTACTTCCTGTGGAGCCCTTAAGCCCCGCCCCCCTACTTCCTGTCCCGTGTTTCAAATGAGGCCGTCTTGATGTTGTGGTTGTTGGCAGATCTCCCCTACACCTCTTTATTATTAATATTATGACTATTATTATATCATTGGCCCTCGCCATGTAACGAAGTGAATGGCGAGGGGTATTGTTCTTCGTTGGTTTCTTTATTATTATTCCTCTTCCGCCAAAATGATCGCATTTTTGACCCCTGAACGTCGACGAAAAGTCTCACATGGGGGTATAGAATCGACCTGCCCGGCGAAAAATTCGATAAAACGGAGATCGCAACAATGACCAAAGTGCCCCCACTCAACGGCGCCCCTAGAATTGGACCCCTATGGGAGAGGGACAAGCAAAGTTTGTCGCAGGAAACTAAATTCGGGACAGTGACAGAGAACCATGAGACAAGCCAAAAGATGAATTGGAGCACGTCTCTATGACCAACAGGAAGTCGGCCATATTGAATCAAAAATTCACCGCCGTTTTGACTGTGTGTACGCCAAAGTCTTCAAGTGTCTTGGTTTTGGTCCAAACGAGCTCAGATTTGACACGTCACATCTACAGATGTGGGTCCACAAAAATCTTATATTTCTAAGCGCACTTTTTCACGGTTTGTCCAGCACGCCGGCGAATAACGCCTTCGTTTCCTGTTTCTTTGATGCCCTCTCACGGCCACAGGCTTTGGCCTACAGAGCTCAAACTCACATCACTATTGTGTGATCCCGGCCTGAATGTGATGAAATATGAAATATAATAAAAGTGAACTCTGTAGCGCCACCTAGTGTATACGTGAAACGTCAACATTATCGGATTTGTACCAAATTTGGGGATTATATTCTATCCATGATTTCAAGCAAAATCTTATATTATGGACATGGTGCAATTTTCATCGTTCGCCAGCAGGGGCGCACAGACTCCCTAAAAAAATAGTTTAAAAATGCCTACACACACAGGCTTTGTCTGATCGTGCTGAAATTTGAATCACTAATACCTGATTAGGGCTTGATTATAATAAACTATAAAGCATATGAAAAGTTACTCTATAGCGCCACCTAGACTATACAAGAAACGTCAACATTATCGGTTTTGTACCAAATTTGGGTATTCAATTCTCTGTATCAAAGCAAGCAAATAAATATATTATGGATATGGGGTGTTTCCCACGGTTGGCCAGGAGGGGCGCAAAGACTCCCCCAATAAATAGTTCAAAAATTACTACACGCACAGACTTTGTCTGATTGTGCTGAAATTTGAATCACTAAAGCTTGAACATGGACTGAATATAATACACTATAAAGTATATGGAAAGTGAACTCTATAGCGCCCCCTACCCAGACATGAAACATCAACATTATCGGATTTGTACCAAATATGGGTATTAAATTCTATGCGTGTCTACGACCAAAAAAATACATTATGGATATGGGGTATTTTCCATGGTTGGCCACAAAGGGCGCAAATACTCCCCCCCAAAATATGTTTAAAGGTGCACTATGTAACTTTTCTGTTGGAGGGTCTGTTTTTATGCACAGTCTTAGTCTGACAGTGCTCTTGATTATAAAAGTCATGTGACCTGTGGCCTAGTTTCTATAATTTGGCTCTAGATCGTTCCCATTTTCAAATATTAAAGGTGCCCTATGTAATTTTTCTGGGGGACGAGCTGTCGGGAGGAGAGAGTGTTGTGTCAGGGCGGTCACAAGACCTCAGCGGTTGCCTGGCATGGGCGTGCGCACCGGGGCGAGGGCCATCATTGCCGCGAGCGGCTTTCATTATCATATTATTATTGCTTGATCATTTCTGGCGAAGTCTGTTGATTGTCCACGTTCCAAGTCCAGAGAAAAGAAAAGAGAAATTGATGTTGTTTTGCTTCAGTGGAGAAATGCTTTTTTTCAATAAATTAATTTAAAGCCCAGTGATGTGTCCTGTGTGTGAATACATGAATCTTCTCATTTCAGCGCAGTTCAATGGTCCTTGAGCTTTCACGGGTTAAACGAAAGCTTCAGAAAGAATCATTCAGATCGAAAACTCAGAATATTAACCGAGCTTTGTCTTATGGTGCTTTTGTTTTGCTTTTTTACAAATGACTTTACACTTTTGTTCTGCTAATGACAAAATAATCTGATCTTTCTCTTCAAATCTCTCTCACTTGAGCCGTAGTTTTTCCCTGTACTTTCCTGAAGCACTACTCTGTACTTGTACTTGAGTAATATTTGATAGTACTTGTACTTTTACATGAGTACAGGTTGAACTCCTTGAGCCTCCTTTGATTAGTGGTGTAAGAATCTATGGCTCTGTAGCCACAGCTGCCCTGGGGCAGACTGACTGATGCAAGGCTGCCAATCTGCACCATCCAGCAGGAAACACCAACAAACACCACATTCATACACAGACAGGGGCCCAAGTGTCTTGCCCAAAGGCAGAGGCGGGTAGTTCTCTGTTACATTTACTCGAGTAACTTTTGGTGTCAAAGATATTGGTGTGTCAAAGATATTCAGAGTACTTTTCCAGCAGCGTACTTTTACTCTGCACATGTTTTTCTTGAAGTAACAGTATCGTACTTGAGTAAAAGTGCTGCTGTTTGTGTCACAGAGAAATACATTTTGGAGTCATTTTGAAAACGGTTCATTTGTGAATTGAACTCCAAATTAAAATCTCAGAGAAACTGATGTTAGCGTCAGGATCCTGTAAACCCTTATTGATGTATTCACTAATCTAATAGTGACTGTTTTATTTGACACAGGCACAGATTAAACTGTGATGTGTTCAGTGTCGCGTTGTCACGATACGAACATTTCAAACTCGATTTTGATACTAAGGAATAGACTCGATACCGATTCTGATCCCACGATGATGATAAAAGACTCTTTATTTAGAGCAATGAGCTCCTTTACAAAACAAAAACAGCAGAGAGCTCCTCATTTTAGCACTCGCAGAAACTGAGTAAATAAAAGAGCCACAGCCTCAGATGGGAACAGTTAGACTCTTATAAAACTTAAACATTTATTACTGCACAAAGTGAGGATCAAAATGACACATTTACAAAGGTAATAGCCATTTTATTCACCCAAATCTTGTTATTCAGCACAATGCAGATAGTTCAGAAATCTCTTGCTGAGCGGCTTGGAAGAGTTTGGAGAGTTACTGCCCCTGATTTAGACGACAGAATGTGATTTTCAACATTACATATTAGAACTTTCTTATATCAGCTCGAGGCTTTATTAAGTTTACAGAGTGTTTTTGAACAGGATTAACAAATGTAGTTGAATATGCAAGATAAAGGAGTTTAATGCCACAATGTGGAACTTTACAGGCAAAGCAATAACATCTCCATGGAGACAAGCAGGTGATGAACCCTCCACCTGAAAATGTACACAGTGCATCTTTACATAACATTATTCTAGTTTTTAATGGTGATTCATTTGCATAATATTTGTGTGAGTGATTTTAAAAGAACAATGGAAATCATAGATTTAAAACAGTCGTAATGACACTAAAATCTGACACTGTGACCTCCCTTTTCCCTGTTTCAAACCAGACAAAACCTGTGAGAGAAAACGTCCTTAAAGAGGGAGTATTATTCCACTTCTATGGGGGATTCACTGTAACTCATGACACATTTAGATCACCATGTTTCCTTTGACGGTGTAACCAGGGTGGAAATCTGCTACTAAACATATTAAAATATGCATTTCGGCATTTCTCTTTACGTGAGCGTCACCTGGGTTACGTAATGCTGCGCCCTCACGCACGTACATGCGTGACCGCGTTGACCCAATCGTAACGCTCGTAGCGCGTCTTACAAGCTGTTTGTGCGGCTCCTAATCAGAAACGTGGGGAAGGAGCACGGGACAAAAGTTAACAACCTATTACTTAGCCTGCGTACTGCAACTGTTTGGAAAATCACACATTCACCAAAAATAACACATTCAAATGTTTAATAAGTTTGAGTTTAGTTTTTGCTGCTCTGAGTCTCCCCTCCATTTGCTCCTGTCACTAAGTCACTCCCCCTTCAGAGCACTACCACATTACAGTTGGAGTGAATTCAACCTCAGAGAGATCGCTAAATTACTCAAACATGCATGGATGACACATAAAACCTCTTCAGTCGTGTTTCTGATGAGGAGACAACATTATAACATGGTAGAAACTCCTGAAAGTCGTTTTGCATAATCCCCCCTCTTTAAGTTTCAGTATTTACACGTTTACAGTGACGTCCTTTGGTAAAATCTTCAGGGGGATGTTGTCGTCTACTGTGAATAAAGCTGGAACCAGTCCCTCAGTGAAAGGCTCTGTGAATGTGCTCAGGTCAGTGTTTGTGTCGGGGTCACTAAAGGTCATTGTTCCTGTGTCAAAGTCCAGCTTCACTCTGAGTCTCTGCAGACTCCTCCTCACAGAGAGTCGTTTGAATGTGTCTGGGTGAGAAAAGGCTGAGTATTTACCATCACTGAAACGTATCCACCAACCTCCACCCTCAGTCTTTCCCCGTCTCTGAACATATCCACTCACACCTACAGCCCATTCCTCCTTGTCCCCGACCTCCACGTCCCAGCTGTGAGTCCCTGATCTAAACATTTCAGATCCATATACATTGTGAAATTTATCTCTCTCTGGATTCAGTGGAAGCTTCCATTTCTCTCCACTCTTCACTGAGCTCAGATCTTCAGACAGGATGAGTTCAGGAGCTGCAGTGTTTGGATTCAGAATAACAGGGTAGAACTTCACCAGTTTCTTCATGTTCCTCCAGATGTTGAAGCCCAGGTTGCCCAGATGTTTGGTCTGGTTTATCAAAGCTCCATCTTCCATCTCTGGCTCCTCCACCAGGGGGTGGCGCTGCACTCTCTCCACTGTAGACTTGTACTGTAGCAGGAAGGAGGCGTCTGTGGCCCTCAGCTGCTCCTTTGTCTCTGCGATGGTTTTGGACACAGTCTCCATCTCTCTGCTCACGGTGGCCATCTTGTCCTTCATGCTCTGAGTCTTCTGCTCCTCCTCCTCCCTCAGAGCCTTCATCCTGGACTGTTCTTCCTCCAATAGAAACTGGTGCAGTTTCTCAAACTGGTCTCGGATCTGTGCCTCTGTTTGTCGAGCCTGGGCTGTGATATGAGCCGCGGCGTCTTCAAACTGCTCTTTCCTCCCAGTCAGAACCTGCACAGAAAGAGTCCGAGTGAATCAGACAGAAGCAGCCCTCTGGTCTGTGGGGCCCTGACACATTAGTGTGATGAATGTGAGTGAACACAGTTCAGCCTCTGATCAGCAGTAAGTCTGCTCTGACACTGGTCTGTGTGAGCTGGGGCTCACAGGCTTCTAAAGGCTGGAATAACACCAGGAGGTGTCTGGGGAGAGGGAGGCTCCACGTGACGATGGCAGAGTGGTTAGCACTCTCTCCTCTTAACAAGAAGGTCCTGGAAGGTCCCTGCATGTATAATGACAAACAGAAACATGAACACAAACACAGTTCCAGAGGTGAAGAGCCTGTACCTGCAGTTTGTCCTGCAGAGGCTTGATGGACGTCCTCAGCTGCTCTCTCAGGTCCTCGGCCGCCACCTCCATGGCACTAAACCTGTGGTCTTTGTGAGTCCTGGAGTCTCTGCAGGCCAGGCACACCGGCTGCTGATGGTCCAGACAGAAGAGCCGGAGCTTCTCTGAGTGAAGACTGCACAGAGGCTCTGAAGGGGTCTGCTCTCTCTGCTCTGCAAACGTCTGCACCAGGTTCCTCAGGGCCAGGTTCACAGGAGGAAAGTCCTTTGAGGACCTTCTCTTACAAACTGGACAGGTCTTTATGGGTTTGTCCTTCCACCAGTTCTGCAGACAGACTTTACAGAAGCTGTGGCTGCAGGACAGAAGCACAGGATCTCTGAAGAGCTCATAGCAGACGGGACAGGTCAGGTCCTCCTCCAGCCTGGAAGCCATTTTCTCTCTAAACCTAAAACCACAATGAGACAGAACACAATTTGTCACCACCCCATATTTTCAGAATCATTTAAAGAAGAAAAACAGGAACATAAGGCACTGACAAACACAAAGTCTTCACCAAGACTTCAGTCATGACCCGGATTCTACTGAAAAACAATAAGAAAATTCTGAAGTCTGTTACAAGAGATGAGATAAACACAAATGTAGAAAAAGGAAACCAACAGTAACTCTGTATTAATGTGGTTACATAAGTGTCATTTCTTCCTCCAGTCATGAAGGTGGATTTTATTTTGTTTACACCTAAGGTCACATGAGATATTCTTAAAGCAGCACTATGTAACTTTTTTGGTACACAACTTCAAGCGGGTAAATGAGAAGGGGAAACAACTGTAACATGGTTAAAAGTCTGAAAAGTAAATTTTGCATGATCTTTAACTACATTTGATTTGACCATAAAAGTGACATAGTGCACCTTTAATGAACTGAGAATTGGTCATTACCTCGACTTTGCACTGGTGCTGCTGCTGGACATCTTTGTTTCTGCGAGTTGCGTAGTTGTGTATCAGTCGAAGGTCTGAGTTGAAGTGAGTTTCTCAGGACCTGTGTCGCCCTTATTATACGCCCGTTGTAATACGGGACGTATTATGGTATGGCGCTGTCCGTCCGTCCGTCCGTCTGTGGACACTTCAAAGCTTTGAAGTCTTTGAAGCTTTGTCTTCATGAAAGATCTGAACTCTCTTCTCAAATGTTCTGCTGCTGAAAGCGAGAACAACCCACATTCTCTGCTTCTTTGAGCTTTGACACATTAAAGCTTTGCAGTGTCTTTAAGTTCTGTTGCTGCAATCTGATTGGTGGAATTCCGATTCTAGAATTCTATATACAATAATTCAAAGTACGGGCGTATTTTGCCCCGCTGACGGAGCTCTTGTTTATATTACACTCAACAAAAATATAAACGCAACACTTTTGTTTTTGCTCCCATTTGTCATGAGATGGACTCAAAGATCTAAAATTCATTCCAGATACACAATATTACCATTTCTCTCAAACATTGTTCACAAATCTGTCTAAATGTGTGATAGTGAGCACTTTTGCTTTGCTGAGATAATCCATCCCACCTCACAGGTGCCACATCAAGATGCTCATCAGACACCATGATTAGTGCACAGGTGAACCTTAGACTGTCCACAATAAAAGGCCATATATATATATATATATATATATATATATATATATATATATATATATATATATATATATATATATATATATATATATATATATATATATATATATATATTTGCTTTGGTTATTTATACAGTGCAGTACTGGGGGACATCAAGACTTTTTAAAAGACAAACAAAAGACAAGGACAAAAGAAATGTTAATTATAAGAAATTCAAGCAAAGTTGCTGTAAAGAAAGTTCATCCTCTTTATTTAGACATGTCAGATCCTACAGTCTTACAGCTCTGCAGTTACTCCACAGCAGGTTTATTTGAAACCTTTTTCTCCCAGTCCAACAGCTGCTCAGTGAAGCGTTTATCAAACACCACACTGGGTTTACACTTCTTCACATGGCTCCAGGCCTCCTGTGCACACATCAGCATTATTTACATTACAGTACCTTAGTATTGGCATTAACTGACTCTTCTCTCTCAGAGCAGGCAGCACACTCACCTTGAGGCTGAGTTTGTGATGGAGCATGACGTAGGCTGTGGCGGCAGTACTGCTGCGCCTGGAGCCATGTGTGGACACCAGCAGGACAAGGGAGCCATTATTAATATGGGAATCTCACCGTATAAAAAGAAGAATTTATATTAATTTCAATCTGTTTCATCTAGATACATGGTAAATGTAGCTCTATATACAAACCAGAATACTAACATATTTGGGATTTGAACAATATTCTTACACATACTTGACTTTCTTAAATAAATCAGTATTTCAGCAGGTCCCTCAGTAGCTCTGGTCTACAGTAGCATGACTGAAGCCTGTCCTGCCCTGGAGTGTTTTGGACTCACCGATAAAGTCACAAATCTTCTCCAAACACAATTCCTTCTCGTCCGCCTCTGTTCCTACTTCCACTCTGAGCACGTCACTGCACAAGACCAGCCTAGAATCATTCATCAGAGTCACTGATCCACAACATGATGCAGAGGCAGGTAGTACTCCGTTACATTTACTTGGGTAACATCTTTAAGAAATTGTACTTTACAGAGTACTTTTCTAGCTGCACTTTTGCTTTTGCTTGAGTAAAAGGTTTGGTTACCACTGTGAACACGTCTGCATGTGACAAACGCTTTTAGTCAGCAAGATGAAATGAGGTGAACAATTGTGTTTCTTGCACTTCTCCTTCAGATATGATTCAGTTTTTGTCATTTTAGTATCCATCATTTTGAAAACATTAACATAAAATTATAAATCAATTGTTACGTCCTGACAGTTACTCTTTAGGTTTTAAGTTACTCTTACTTCAATAACTTCCAAATCTTACATGTGGTGTGCTGATAGACTAACAGCAGCTTTGATTTTTAAGTCCTCCATAGTGGTTTGACAGTTGGCTTGTTTCTGGTTTCCCAAGAAGAGTTTTTCCCGGATGATCTCCACTGGGTAGGTCCTCAGGGTTTCCAGCTCCTGTTGAAAATAACATGAACAAACATTTATACAGAAGATAAGAAGTAATTAAAACATAACTTCAAATGCACATGGCAGGTTAAAGGCAGATTGTGTCTTTGTCAGATTGTCAGATTCCTTTGTCGGGAATGTCTCACAGTGTGGTATTAAACCTTTCTATCTTCATGGAGACCAAAACAGACAAGGTCAGATCTGTGGAGAGGCGACCCCGCTCACAGTCACAATGTCCGTTTTTCCGCATTGCAAACTTCTCTGATCTGGCCAAGATTTAAAAATTTATATCAAGTTATTCATCTTGTTTTCAGACTTATTATCTACTTACTAGTTCTGAGACTGCTTCATTCTAGGTTGTTTATTTTAAGATATCTTGTCAAGTGAAATTATCTTGCTGCATGGACAGATCATGTCACTACTTTTAAGTCATTTTTTGATAGATTTAAGTGTTTATATCGTAAATTTTGGACAAGCTCTTTTGTACTGTAGTTTTGTAGGTATTTCTGAGCTATAAAACCACCTATAATTTAATACCTGTATAATGTCATACTGTGGAACAGGGGTAACCAACACAGTGCCCGCGGACACCAGGTCGACCCCAAGGACAACATGAGGTGCCCACAGGCTGGTTCTAAAAATAGCACAACTCACTAGTGAAATGCATCTAAAATTTTATTTTATTCTGTTGCGTTTCTTTTTTAATAATCTTTGCATTTACATAGATTTAACAAGAGCTCCGCCAGCGGGGCAAAATACGCCCGTACTTTGAATTATTGTATATAGAATTAAGTTAGAATTTGTCAAACCTAGTTAAAGATGAATTGTTGGTGCAGTTTGGAAGTTTGACATTCCTAGGTGAGACGGTTGTCGAGTTAGAGCGCGGACAAGAAATTGTCCACAGACAGACGGACAGACGGACAGACGGACAGACAGACGGACGGATAATCAATAGGGAAATCTGGCTCTTGCAGTAGGAGTATGAGTATGACATCATCACATTCTAGAATCGGAATTCCACCAATCAGATCGCAGCAACAGAACTTAAAGACACTACAAAGCTTTGAAGTGTCCACAGACGGACGGACAGACGGACGGACGGACGGACAGCGCCATACCATAATACGTCCCGTTTTATCACGGGCGTATAAAAATGACAATATCTTACATGAACTTTAACTGAGCAACTTTGTTATTTCAGAAGAGTGTATCAAACTGGTGCCCTCTGTATAACTGTACCCATGAAGTAGCACTCAGTTTCGAAAAGGTTGGTGACCCCTGATGTGAAACATTCCAGGCAAAGCAATGTCATAACCATAGAAATGAGCAGACAACGGACCCCCAATCAAAAAGTGACATAGTGTACCTTTAAACTGATCATTTCACTAAGACATAGTTAATATATAGATATATAAAAGTATGACAACGTGTCATATGCACTTTAAGTCTTGAGAAGTCTTACCCTAATAGTGTACATGATCTTTGTCGTTGTTAAAAATGGGTACAGAGCTGAGAACCTTTCAAAACCACATCTTAAAATATGAACCTGGCATAAACTGGATTTGGCCACCATCACGGCACATTGATGCGCTCTGCCTGTACAAACAAATGTAGTGTGTTAGTTCAGTGAAACAGCAAATATTACAATGGTATCACATAGATAGACAAAGGTACACATCCAGACTCTTCTTTGATTACCCACTTGAAGCATTCAGGCCGTCGGTTTTGCTGTCGTACACAACTATGTTCTGCATGGTATCAATCTCCACATACTCAAAGGGGAGGAACACCCCTTTGGCATTCTGAGAATACATAAATAATAAAACCCAAGCTTGATTTTGTCATTATTGTGTGAGTAAATATAAACACTTACCGTTTTTGCATGTTTGGCAGTTATGATGTGGCTTACATTATAATCCTGAGCTTCACGAGCATCTGCAGTTGGATGCAGTTAAATCTAAGCTGAATAAATCTAAAATAAACATAAAATGAACGTGTAAAGACAAAAGAAAGTTCTCACCGATCAGACAAAGGTAGTTGATCTCTGCCAGTCTGCTCACAGTCACTCTCTGGTTGAGGAGGTTGTACAGGTCCTGGAGCTCACATAAAACAATGGCAGCCATCACCAGCACCTGCTCAGTCACCTGTAAAATCTGTTCAAAACAAGATGGTTAGTTGGTATTAAATTCATAAACTTGACATCTTTGTAACTACATACAAGGTAAACATGTTCAGTCCAAATATAGTTTATTGATATGATAATTCGTATTTATTAATTAAAAAAACACATTGGACATGAGGTCCCATTTATTTCATTTATTTGTGTTATAATTTGGTGTTTTGGTTCACAAAACTATTATCCAATCTGAAAGCAGAACGAGCCTCGCATGAGTGTCTCATTTGGGTTGCCTGCATAGACTGTGTAAAAATAAATAAAAGAACATAGTCTATGGTCGCCAGGTTCAATGCTGAAATCGAGTTGTTTAAACTGTTCTAGTACATCTTTATAGAAACATTAGCCCGTGCACAGAATTATGATTACTTTTCCTTAATTGCTGAGAGTAGAGACACTTGTTTGCTAACATGCCGCTAGCGTTTGTTTCTACGGTTTAACCATAGACTATACGGTCTATGGGTTTAACTGAACCTGTGTGAGATGTGAAACGATCATATATAAATAACAAGAGCTCCGCCAGCGGGGCAAAATACGCCCGTACTTTGAATTATTGTATATAGAATTAAGTTAGAATTTGTCAAACCTAGTTAAAGATGAATTGTTGGTGCAGTTTAGAAGTTTGACATTCCTAGGTGAGACGGTTGTCGAGTTAGAGCGCGGACAAGGTAATGTGTAGTTGTCTTGTATTCTCTCTCTCCCGTTGCCTAGCAACCGCTGCAGCTGGAACTGTGTGTCACCTTTGAACTTTAAACTTCAAAGCTTTGAAGTGTCCACAGACGGACGGACGGACAGACGGACGGACGGACGGACAGCGCCATACCATAATACGTCCCGTTTTATCACGGGCGTATAAAAAGCGCATCATTAAGGTAAACACTAATTTAACAACAACCAAAAGACATCACAAACGCTATCGCCAGTTACATGTTTATGCAACGTGGTTGCTATGGCGACAAGACGTACCGACGTAACACACGCGAGCCTCCTCAGAAAGTAAACAAGCCAAAGTTTCCACGTGAGCTACACATGGAGCTGCAGGACACCGCGGCTTTTAACGATGAACAAAACATTTCCGTGGGGAATCACTAATGTACTGAAATGAGAGAGGACAGAGGTATTTATGTTCATTTATTGTGTGTTTAAGATTTAGAAACGTCACCATAATTCAGTCATATGCATATTTGAACTTTTTTTTTTCATTTACACGATCATACATTTCATAGTTTAATTGGTGATAGTCGCAGCCCCATGTAGGTATTTATATTTCGCATGTATTATTGCATTGTTCCCTTCTTTTTGATGATTGCACAGCATTTTGAAAAGTAGCCTATTTGGGCTGATTCAAGAGCGACTAAAATACTGGATGGCTATTATCAGTGTTATGTGTGTGTGTCTTTGTGTGTGTGTTGTTGTTTTTTTCTTTAGACAAAATTTGTCCATAAAGTTCATTCATGAGTATGGGCACTGTGCTGTCTCGGAGCAATGTAACTGCAGAAGCTCATTTGAGGGTTAGTCAAAGTCTTTATGGTGATAGTTTCAGGTCATTGCTTTAATTTTCCCACATCCATTCTTCCATCACAGAGGAGCTGTGTACAGTGGAGTGAAATAGGCTTTGAACAGATGGAACCAAACAGAGAAACACTGGCTAAATTTTTTCACCAAAATGTTTGCCTCGGAATACAGTTTACAATACTCATAATGTTATAAGCAGACATAAAAAATAAAGCCTAATATTTACTTTTTTTGCTACCAGAGATTGGTGGCTTCAGCCGTGGGCTTACAATGAACATTTAAGAAAACAAACAATATATCCTTCTAAGGCATCATGTACTATTTCAGTATAATTTGACATAATAAATTCAAGCACTATATAAAAATAATGTACAGTGTATGTATACATTTTTGTTTTGTTTTTTGTGTAAAATTTGAGAACCACTGTACTAGTCCCACCTGTATTATTGTTCAGTAAATCAACATTTCTGCTCTACCAGACGTAAATAGGTTACATATCTGCATCTCTCTTTGCCAAAACCATTACAACCCTCCCAAAACACACAGGCCGCCATCTCTCAGTGTACCCTGGCCTACATACAAGCCAAAGATGACATTTGTCCAGCTGTTTGACACACACAGACACACTTTTGTCCTGTTTCTCCTCTGGTGTAAAAGGAACAACATGTACCCAGTGTCCAGCGAGCGTCTCCTCTCCAGTGAATGACCCGCTGTGTGCTGTGCCCTCTTCCCACTGCCACCACACTCGGAAGCCTCACACCCAACAACATGAAGCCCGCCGGAGTGCCCAAACCCCGGATTCTACCTCATATTGTTTGGATCGTCTCGCTCAGTTTGTTTAGTTCAGGTGAGAAATCTTTTGTTATATTTTGTTCTAGGCATTCATCGTAACTTTCTGTGATTCTACTAGTCAGTGACGCAGTTTTGTGTAATTACCCTCTGCATTTTTCTACAGCTGCGTCAGGTGTTGAAGGTTTTTGTTGAAATATTGGTTGTACTGAGCTGGTAATGTGTACTAACTGCATCATGAAGTAGTACCATAGATAGGATATTAAAGCAGCACTGCATAAGATTTCAGGGGGCAGGCCTGCATTATTCCCTCGATATAGAAGTTAAGACCAACTTTGGGAAACTCTACATGGTATCAGTTTTAAACCATGCAGAATGCTCCAGGCAAAGTAATAACATCTCAGTGAAAACAAGCAGGTGCTGTGCCTTCATCAGACAAGTTAGATGTGTGGAGAGACGTTTTCAATGTTTCTTAGTGGAATAAAAACACCTGTAATGAAGTAAATGCCTTTATTTCAGTCTATTTTCAGACTGAAATCTTACGTGTACAGTATGTGCTGTATGATTTTATTTTTCTTCAAAAATCACAAAGCATAATATAATAACATTAAAATGCTTAAAATGACAACATTCTTCATCACTAAATTTGAATAGTTATAGTTATTAGTTATTACAAACTCTAACTTTGCCTGTGACAGTCCTTTGTGAAATGTAATGAGCGTTTTTCCTGCCCTCGCTGTGGCCTGCAGCTGTTACCATGGTTATGTCATTCTTACAGTAACAGCTCAGAGCAGAGGAGAGGAATGTGTGTCCCACGCACGGCCTTCTCCTCAAGATCTCGTCAATACACAAGTCTGTGTCAGTGCTTGCAAATATATGCACTAAATAGAGCTTGACTGCTCATTTTCAGTTTCATTTTAAGTCACACAGTGTGAATGTTGATAGTTAAACAATGCAGAATTACACAGTCAAATACTTATGTATATTGTATTGTATTGTTTTTTGTTAAAGGTGTAACTGTCCTGTTGGGAGGTTCCAGTACCTGCTCGCCTCCATGGCGATGTTATTGCTTTGCCTAACGTGTTCCATAGTATGGCATTAATCTTCATGGAGACATACAGGGAACAGCACTAAGTTAAAACCATTAGCATTTAGATCTTATTTATTTATTTATTGCTCATGCATCAAAAAATCTGACAATTAGCATAAGTGCATTTTCCTGCCATTACTTGCCTTGTCTTTGCTGTATGAACAAAAGGAACAGGAAGAAGATAAAACTTATAAACCGTTCTCCTTTCACAGATCAAAAAATTAAACATCTCTTTAATATTAAACATTTCTTTAATGATCTGAATGATAGAAAGATCTGATTTCAGTGAGTCATTGAACATGTATTCTCCCCTACAAAGGCAAAAGTCCTCAACTCGCCACAGTGTGAGACTGAAAAAAATGACTTCAAAGTTTCTGTGTTGTCCAGACAAAAATATAGGTAGGGCTCCAAAATCTGACAACTAGTTTCTATATTGAAGAAATATTTGTATGCGAAAAATATTGTTTTCAAAATTGATGTTTGACCCTTATTTGGCCAAAAATAAGGAGTTGCACAAAGGCAAAAGGCAGTAACTGACACTGTTACTGCCTTTTGTTTTTGCATGACTCCCTATTTTTGGCACATAATACAAAGGCAGAGCACAGCAACTGCCAAATAAGGGTCAAGGGTAAATTTTGAGCTCAATATTTTTCACGATATTTATTCACATGATAAAGGAGATTTCAAACACTTCCAAAATTACATTAACTAATTTTTCATCAAACATGATGTTATGGCGTTCTGCCTTTGTAGAGCAGTTTGTGGTCTACTTCATTTTCTACTAATCTACTCCATTCCAAAGGTTTTAACACTGACTTGGCATTTTACTTTGCTGTGACATGACTCTGGAGGAGTACTGTATGTACGTATGGATGCAGCCAAATGAAAGCCAAATCATTTTTAAGTCTGAAAACTCAGACAGAGCAGTGTTGCCAAGTTAGCTACACCCCCCAGGGAATGTTGATGACATTTGCAGCTGCATATTTGTGCTTTGTATCATCAGGTGGAGTTGTGTCCGTCAACATGACCATCCCCTCCACCCTGATCCGCTCCACAGTGGGGGGAGAGGCCCTGCTGTCCGTGCGCTACCTCAGCTTCAGCCTGGACCTGCCCGTCATCAAGTGGACCCTGAAGAAGGAGAAGTCCGTCACTGTGGTGCAGTCCATCGGCACGGACATCATCGGGACCCTCAGGCCGGAGTACAGGGACCGCATTCTGGTCTTTGAGAACGGGACCCTGCTCCTCCATAATCTGCGCCTGTCTGACGATGGGACCTACGACGTGGAGATCTCCATAACCGATGATACCTTCACCGGGGAGGGCAGCATCATGCTCACGGTGGATGGTGAGGGGCTAGTGCTATAATACCGATACCACAATGATAATAAAAACATATACTGTTTATGTAGCCAATAGAATGTGACTTTCAACATTAAATCACAGTAATATTACCATGTTTCCTTATATCTATGCAATCCCTCAGTGGTCCATGTAGGTTCCACAGTGGTCCATTGGCGTATACTAGTCTATGTGCTCTTATGTTTTGACACAGCTCACAATCATTTTAAAGCTATTTTGGAAAGGTTAATTTAAGGTCAACATTTTATGCATTGCAACCTATTTTGTATCATATTTTAGTGGCAAAACACAATAGACAACATTTGTTTCTATTAAATTCACAACTTAATGTCTAATTTCTTCCCCAGAGGTCATATCCAAACCGTTCGTCCACACAGAGTCCTCTTCGGTGCTGGAGCTGACCGAAAACGTGGTCCTCAACTGCTCCCACAACAACGGCACCAAAGCCAACTACACCTGGCTGAAGGGCGGGAAGCAGCTGACCAACGAGACGAGGTTTATCCTGTCACCCGACCAGAAGTACCTGACGATCAAGCGAGTGCTGATGAGCGATGACGACCTGTACAGCTGCGTGGTGCACAACCCGGTGGGCACAGAGACGAGCCTGCCCTTCAGACTGTCCGTGTACAGTAAGAAAGATCATCATCACTGAAACATTATCACCTTATGCTTTGCAATGACATCTGAACAGGAACGTAACAAAATAAAAGTAGTGTACCATTCTTAAAGATGCATTGTGCAACTTTTCTGGTGGAGTGTCCGTCACCTGCTCATTGTAGAACTCCTGTTGTGGATTTTCTAAAGTGCAAACGAAAAAAAAAAAAATGGAGAAGTTGTCTTGAATCAAAGAGTCCAGTTTTATTACAGCAATTGTGGACACGATCACAGAAAGATACCGTCTCCGTCTCTCACAGAGTCGTCTCGCCCTAATCTAAAGAATTGTAACACATACAGGGCTTTAGACTCCGCAAAGAATCTGAAACATAAACGATAACATAACATTAACCCAGGACGGGGAAATCAATATCCATTTTTCATTTCTACCAACATGACTACACAACACTCCCAACTTCTACACGCATCACTGCTTAAGAAAATAAAATTGGGGAATGACATGAGCACTGATCAGTGGGTGTGCGCCGGTGGTGGTGAAAATGGGTTGACATGGACCGACCGTGCACGTCCCTGATTGGCTAATCCACCTGTCGCTCACGCCCATCTGAAAATAGGGAGATTCTCCAGGGACCAGACTCACATCTTTGTAAACTAGTGAAGAAGAAACAGTCGTAAACGTGAAGATATTCCAGGCTTAGTGAAAGGTGATGAGATGAAAGGGAATGGCAGATTTCCACCACAACCACCAGTGCGATGTCACTGCAAAGTATCAATACATTTATAGATGGATTTTATGCAGAATTTCCTCATCAGTTCAACAGCCATTTTGTATTGTTGTTTGTCCAATCAGGAAGAAGCTCCCTGTACATTATCCTGTCCACCGGAGGGCTGTTTCTGCTCATCACGCTGGTCACAGTGTGTGCCTGCTGGACCCCGCCACAAAAGAAGTAAGTCTCATCATCAGAAGTAACTGTAATTTCACATAGAACATGCATTATTTATTATTGTTGTAATTAAAATGAATGCTCCATTATCCTATTGCCCCAGGTCTAAGAAACCCTCCAGAAAGCCCTTGGACAGGCTATACGACTACTCAGACTGTCCAGTCAATCACACAGGTACATAAATGTCGATTAAAGATCATATATAGTGTTTGGTTTCATTCACACATGTTTGAGTAACACTTTATTATTAGTCTGTCTACATCTACAAAGCTCAAAATGCTCTGCGCCACCTATTTTTCCAAGTTAACATCTCCTTTTACCTTTAGTTCAGTAGAAATTGGCAATTCAAATGATTCTAGTGAAAGTGTGTGCAGTTTAAAAACACAGTGGGACACTTCCTGTATCGCCACATGACATCACAAGGTGGAATGGAGTGTTTTCCTTTTGTGTTTTGATCTTTTTCGTATTTTGTCTGTCGAGCACAGGTGAATTATCTCCAAAAAGAACAGAGAGCACTCGGAAGGCTGCAGTAACATCTCTTTATGTTCTACAACACAAGGTATTTCGGAAAATCGGGTAAAGGTGCACTGTGTATGTCTTTGCTCTGCCCGGCATGTTTCACAGTATGACATTAAACAGCTCTACTTTACATTTATTCAATTACAGGTGGTTTTGTAGCTTAAAAATACCTAGAAAAAAGGCGTTTTGACTGTAATTAGGGTCGCCTCTCCACAGATCTGACCCGTAACTTGGTCTGGTTTGGTCTCCATGATGATAAAAAGGTTTAATACATTACTGTGAAACATTCCAAGCAATAATATCTCCATGAAGAAAAGCATTTGACAGATCCTCCACAAGAAAAGTTACACAAACGCACTTTTTTTTTAAACTCCTTTTGTTTTCACTCAGGTTCCCTCTGACGACTCCCGCTCCGAAAATGGCGGACCACCTCACTACAGCCCGTACCCCCCACGGCCCCAGCCCACCGTGAACCTGAGCCCCGTCACCCCGCCAGCCCCGCGCTCCATCCTCAAGTGTAGCTAACTGCCCCCGCTTATACAGGCTCTTATCATTCACTTACATTAAGTTACGACGCGTTAAAGGTGGGGATGTAACAATGTCCAAATCTCTCAGTACGATAGTTTCACGATATGCATCTCATGGTACGATATTTATTGTGATATTTTGTGGAGGCTAACCAAATTGTGGACATGATACTTTTTCCTTTGGTACTGTTAATACAAATTAAGATTTAAAAGTACAGTTATTTCTTCATGTAGTCTGCACTGAAACAGCAAAGGATCATGGTCTATGTAGTTTCCTCTGTTTTTTTTTTTTTTTTAGCTTTTTCTGCATCAGAACTATTCATTTAAGCAAAGAGACTTGTGATTCGATATATTGTGATGGTCCACGACTTTTGACGATACATTATCACAATATTTCAGTTATTGTTACATCCCTAATTAAAGACGTACTGTGTCACTTTTTCAGAATGTGAGTTCACCCTCTGCTCTACCTGGAATGTTCCACACTATGGCGTTAAACTTATCTATCTTGCATTTATTTAAGCACAGGTTTTTATAGCTCTGACTTACCTTAAAGAGGACCAATTGGCTCTATTCACGCTTACGTCACAAACCAGGAAGACGTTTGGAAATATGCGATGACAACTTCTCTCTTTGCTCTGTTCGCAATACTAAGTCTGACGAAATCTAGAAAACATGAGAAAATGTCCCAGTTTTCCTCATCTCCATGTCATTGTAGTGTTCGGCTAATCAACAATTCCATCCACACCTCAGTTTTCATCATTTCCCCACTGACGCACGACTCCGAGCGCACTGGGTACATGCGATTAGAAGAGACGACGGCACCGAATTCCAGATGATTCCAAACAGCACATACGTCTGCAGTCTTCATTTTACCAACGATCACATCTACTTCAGTGGGTTTGATCACAGACGGTCAGCGAGCCCAGTGTGGGGAACTGCACCGAAGTTGTCATCGCATAGGTTAGGGTCCAGACGTTTTCCTGGTTTGTGACATAAGCGTGAACAGAGCTGACTGTACTTGTGTCTGTTATATAGCTATAATCTGTGACACCCGTGGATCATTATGTTAAAATTTGCACATTTTAAATCGCAATATTCATCGATTTTATAAAAGAAAGTCGTCCGTGTTAGAAAAAAGGTGTGCCCAATGGGAGGCGTTTATGGTAGATTTTAGGATAGCTGCATCAATATAGCGAGCAGCAGATGTTTTTTGTTTGTACCAAAATGACTACGCAACACTGCCGAGTCCTACACGCATCACTGAAAATAAAATTATGTAATCACAGAGAAATGGGCATATGCCGAAAGTGGTGAAAACGGGTTGATCATGGACGATCATGGACGTCCCTGATTGGTTAATCCACCTGTCAATCTCGCCCATCTCAAAACAGGGAAATTCACCAGGGACCAGACTCATAACTTGGTAAACTATTGAAGAAGTGCGTATTCTGGATCCCAGTAATGTGGCGCGGCGGGTGGAACATTTCAGGCAAAGTAATAACATCTTCATGGAGATGCAGCGGATCCCCCACGAGAAAAGTTGTCCGGTGCACCTTTAAATATAGACACTAGGGTGGTTACTATGGGAACACCAGGAGCGCCGCCACAGGGCCCAGGGGAGACGAGACACCGACGCTTCACCATGAGGATAAAACAACATGAGGTAAACGCTAAGAACCAGATAATAGCATCAAGAACATCATAGAAGTTGTACATTCCAAACTCCTTAAAGACTTTGTACAATCACCATCATTATTATATGTGTTATTCACATTTAACCCATGGAAAAGTTTGCCACATGGATCAGAGACGGGATCATTTATTCAGTTCTGCATTTTACTGTGAATAACTAACAAAGTCTGTAACTAACCTTTTACCCGTTAGAGTCACTGTAGATAATGTACATATCCTATTTTTGATGAATTATTCTGTTGTCATTTCAGAGGTTATTTGTTGGCAGTAAACTAACTTCAGCTTTCCATTGTGGTACTTTTGTTGGATGTAGATGAGTATTGTCATCATGTTGGTTTGTTTAATAAATATTTTGTGAAACTGAGTTTATTACCAAAATACCAGCTCCATTTTCCCCCCACACTGATCGATCACAATTCATTTGATTTGATTTGATCTTTTTAAGAAACAAAAATGTCATTAAATTAGAATTTCTTGAACATAAACAATACATAATTTGTAATCAGTGTGACTTAACAAAAAAATAGACAGTTTTGCTTTTTATGGAGCTCAACACTGACCACCTGCCCCAGTTCCAGAAGTACATTTTCCTTTCATTTTTCCCACAGACCTTTAATAACTTTGCAGTTTATAATGTTTCAGAAATGTTTTAAATGGTTAAATATAATTATAGGTCTTGTGGTCATTAATTACCATGTATGTAGCTGGTTAACACTGAGCAAGCTTAATTTTTATTTATTTATTTATTTATCTTTAAAGTCTGGGAAAAATGAATGTGAAATTTACTTCAGGAACTGAGTTGTGGGTGCTCACTGTTAGAGAAGAGCTGCTCGATTATGGAAAAAATAATTATCACGATTATTTTGGTCAATATTGCATTCACGATTATTCAAACTATTATTTTTTAGTTACACGATGCATTTATTCAGCATTTCGCTCTCTCTGTCTCAAAAAAAAATTCACTTTGTTATTGATCATTTATGCTAAATTTTCAAACTGAAAATAAATATAGGCTACAAATATGTCCCTTAGAGCAGTTTTGCCATGTATAAAACATAAATTGAACAAAACATACTTTGAACATGAAATAAGGCAGAGAAAAACATAAATGTATCCAAAATAAATTATATATGCAGCTGTTCTACAATCTCTATATTTTAAAAAATGAAATAAATATACATATTTATATAAAAAATATACCAAAATAAACTTTTAATAAAATCTTAATCATTTTAACTCGATTATATGAGTTTTGATGCACAAATCGAAATCCAGATCAAAATTTGATTAACTGCACAGCCTTCTGGTGGAGGGTCTGTCAAACGCTTTTCTCCATGGTGATGTTATTGGTTGGAATGTTTCACAGTGTGGCTTTAAACCTTTCCTATCATGGAGACCAAACCAGACCAAGTTACAGTCAGAATGCCTGTTTTTCTATGTATTTTTGAGCTGTAAAACCACCTGTAATTTAAGAAATGTAAAGTAGAGCTGTTTAATGATATTCCAGGCAAAGCAATAATATCATCATGGAGACAAACAGAACATGTGATTTATTGCACAGCCCTGCCAGGACACATTTTCTTACAGGGACATTCCAAGTTTATGTGAAAGCTACAACTGAGCGTTAACATTTTAAATACTTTGACGAAAATATTACATGTATTTTGACAAATTTTGATTTTATTAATGCACAGTGACAAGTACAGTTTACCACAAGAGTGCACAGTAATATTGTAGAAGACTTCCATCCATACTTTTGGCATTAAAACACTTTTATTCTGAAGGACAGGACTGCTTTAACAAAAATACTATACCATTTACATAAGGGTAATTTAATGATTAGAGACAGAAATATGACTTAGCGGAGTTTTCATGCAACGTGAAGTATATGAAACAACATGGAGACCTAATATTTGATCTTGATTTTAAGCACACTACATCACCAATAGACTACAATAGGAAATGCTATGCTAAGATGTTCTACCCAATACGACAGTTATTTAACAATTATATTTTTAAGTGGCAACATTTGAGTGGTTATTTGTACCTGTGAAATACATAAAACAATATGGCAGCATAAAAAAGGAAAAAACAAAGAGGTAGATGGACAAATAAATAGGAATGGTTGTGAGGAGGAAGCTAGTTGAAAGGGAAAAAGCTCGACAAGCTAGCTAGCCTCGATTTGTTAGCTAAAGTGAGCTAGCTTAGCCTAGCGTGACCAGAATTTCAAAATAAAAAACTGGAACGTCCCTGTTTTTTTGGCAGTTGGCAAGAATAAAATTGTGAAATGAGAGAGACCATTCATGACTAACACGCAAGTCAGAATAGTCACATTTTCTTTGTGTTTTGATTTTTTACCAGCTTTTCTGTATTTCAGCTCAACAAATGACAATGTATGCCTCTCTTTACTATTGGCAGGTGTCAAAATGGTCAAAAATAGGGACATTTGGGATATTTCTTGTATAAAACTGGGACAAATCACTGGTTTTGGAAAAAAATGCTGGGACAGGGGACACAGGGCTCAAAACTGGGACTGTTCTGGGTACTGTATTTTTCGGACTATAAGTCACACTTTTTTCATGGTTTGGGTGGCCCTGCGACTTATACTCAGGTGCAACTTATATAATAAAATATAGAATTTCACGTTCATTATTTTCACAAACCACGAGAGGGCGCTCTAGGCTTGTGTGCCAGTATCTGCTACTCCTATTACTCCTGTACCACTGAAAATGTACAATTTAAACATCAACTTATAAAGACAACTGAGAAAGTCTGAACACAAAGCCCATCCCCCCCAAAAAATCATATTCTGCAGATTACAAGCTGTAAGTGATGAAATATGCAGCTGAAATCAGTAATCGAGCAGCAGAAAGAAAGTTTGGAGTTAGCAAGAAACTTGTGAGGGACTGGCGAAAAATGGAGGATACTCGAACTGCAAAGACGAAAACAAAAAAAGCTCATCGTGGACAAAAAGCTTCACAAAAAGGTTCACAAACGGGTGCTTTAACAACGTGCTGCCAGGAGAGGCTTGTCAATGGTGCAGTCACGTCTCCACGCCTAGGCCAGATGATCTTCTTGGTGTTTGTCGTTTTCATATATTTCCCCCCAAAACAGTGACTTATGTATGTTTTTTTTTCTTGTTCATTATGCATTTTTTAGACTTATAGTCCGGAATATACAGAAAATAGGGACGTCTGGTCACCCTAGCTTAGCCAAAACCATTGTTAGCTTGGAATATTAACGGATTTAATTAGGAAGTGCATTAATATTGATCTTTTTCGCAGCTTAAGCAACGTCAGAACCAATCATAAAGCATAAAAAAAAAACAAATAGAAAAAAACACCTGTATCATTTGCACAACATTAAGACAATATAGTATTTAAGAAGGGAATGGATTTTAAGTGAGGAGTGTGTAGAAGAGTTACTGCTAATATTGACTTAGCTTAAATGCTAGCCTGCTGCTAAGCTAATGCTAAAGCACGGCATTGGGTGCTTTAGCTTTTGAGAATGGAGTCGTACATTTGGTAGATGTATTGAGACACTTCTGGAGCGCGGCATTTCAACGACAGCTGTGGAGAAAACAAAACATGGTTAGAATAAGAGTGTGGTTCTCCAGTGATTTTCAATTTCATATTTTTAGGTAAATAATAATAAGTAAAAATGATTAGCAGCTGATGTCATTATCAAAATTCCCTTGGAGTGTGATGCTAACTGTAGGCTCTGTTCTGTCTGAAGCTCTGTCACTCAAGTTCAAGTGCTTTGTGTTGCATTTTTGTATGAAAAGCGCTCTATAAATAAAGTTTGAAATTAAACTTTAATCACAGGGCCATTTTATACTTCCACTACCAAGAACTAATGCCTTAAAAAGAACTGTTATATACAGAGCGATGGTGCTTTGGAAGAAGGAAAGAAATATATTGGAGATTATACACGATTATATTTAGTCACTATTTATTCATTGTCATTTACTGGATATATTATAGTCAATGTTTATGATGTAGTTACTATGGGACAGGACTCTATAAACTTATGTGTGAACTTTTATAGTTATTATATTGGAAATTATGCTAACTTGGACCCCGGGAAGAATAGTCTTTAACCCAGTAAAGACCTTAAAAAAAAAAAAAAAAAAAAGTAAATAAATAAATCTGAGCTTTAGTTTAACAAAATGTGATCAGAAATAACCGATTTAGCTGGAAATACAACTGGCGAGCTGATTTGTGCTGTTAAACAAGTAAAAAAGGACTATAAAAGTTGTACATGTATATCTAATGGTGGAATGTTGAGCAGTTACCATGGTGACACAAAGCAATCACTGGGGAAAAAAAAAAAAAAACTGCCAAAGATATTCATTATGTCTTCTTAGTACTAACCTAAGAAGTTAAAACAACAAAAAACTGTTTTAAGATTGCTTGAAAAAAGAAAAAAAAATACTAAATAGATTTAAACAGCACATTTTCAGGAGTCTATGATCAATACAAGCATTCATGGTCCTGTTTAGGCATTTGATTTTCAACAAAAAAAAAGTGAAAAATTGAAAAACTGCTGGGGCTAATGCAAAGTACAGCAGAGTAATGTACCGTGTAGTTGGGGTTGCCAGGTTGGATGCGCAGTTCGGCCAGAATCCAAATGCCGTTGGTGAGTTTGAGGGACTGGTAGAGCATGTCCTGGCCCTCCACGTTCCTCTTGGCGATGGTGTAGATGTTGTTGTTCTGAAGCTTTCCTGATACTGTGTCTGCAAAGAGAGAAAGAAATCAGACAAAGAACCGACAGTGGGAATTAAAGCTGTTCTATTAAAAGTCCTAGATGACGCAAAAATGATTCTTGAGAGGTTTAAGTCCTGTTATGATGCTGTCACCTCATCAAAAACAGACCTGGAGTTGTGTTTTGTTTCATTACATGTTTGAGGAACCCCTTTATTAATTACTAATTAGTAGTCTGTCTACATCTTCAAAGCTCAAAATGCTGTTCCACCTTGTGTTGGCATTGAAATTGTAGTTTTCAAGTTGACCGCTCCTTTTACCTTTTGTTTAGTGGACAAGATGAAGGTTTTTGAAGTTGTGCAAATGAAACAAAACTCCAGGTATGTTTGTGATGAGGAAATTACATTACAACAGATCAGAAAATAGCGCAATGTGGTCCCTTTAACTGGTATTAGGAGAAAATATCTGAAATTTATAATTCTGTATAAAATGATTACCGAGTTATAACGTTAGTTTTACAATCTATTATTTTATACCAAATGTTATTGTTGTATTAAACCCCAGAGTCACCAACAGCTTCATCCACCAGGCTGTTAGGATGCTGAACTCTCTAGGCTGTCTCCCTAAAGAAGAACTTTGGACTTTTATTTTTTTTATTATTATTATTACTATTAATTTAGCTTTGATTGTGAGCAAGAAACATAATTTGTGTGCATATGAAAATTTGACAATAAACTTTTTGAAGTTTTGAATCTTTAACTTTCTGGAAGTGGCACATCACCTGCATAATTCCAGGCCAATAGAAAGTTAACACAAAAAGTTTAATGCCATAATGCGGAAGATTACAGCCCAAGGGACGACATTTTCGTGGAAATCAATAGGATGTGGATCTCCTCTACGCCAAATAAGAGTCAGGTTTGTGGAGTTGCAAGCCCACTCAAAAGTGAAAATGTAACACAGTTTTTCAATAAACACACAGAATTGTTTTAGTCTATTTTTTTATTTTATTTGGGTAATTTTAAAGTAGGTCCTGATTTAAAACCCTTACCCTAATAATATTGTGTAAGAAGATCGATGAAGACAAATTATAAGTAATCAGATGTATGTTTAGCTTGTTTTGGCTTATTTTTATGCATTTCTGTTAGTTATTTTTATATATTTTTTATCTTGGATTTCACATCCCTGTTAATATGCCATTTTGAGGACTTACATATGATAAAATATAAGGACTTTTCCTTTTATTTTATTATTATTTATGTAGAAGATTACGAGAGAGGAACAGAATTTCAGTTTTTATATGCTCATATGGAAATTGACAATACACTTTTTGAATTCATTTGAAAATACGTAGCAATGGTCTTACTGTTTTAATACCATGAAACTCTAGAGCTAGTTACAGGAAGATCTACCACACTGCTAAAAGGCTCTACAAGGGAAATCATCTTTAAAAGTTCCACACATGAATACAGATGAATACCATCTCTACTAGGACCAAGCCACCACTACTGAGACCTGCGCAGGATTTAGGAGCAAAATCCCAAAACAGACTCATCCTTGAGACAAAATGAGAACGCAGAATCCACAGAAAAGCGTGAATTTAAGAAGGCAAAAAAACAGTTAAAGGAACACGAATGAATACTGTACACAGAGCTAATTAGAAATAGCAGTGAGTAGCTCTTACCCGCGTTTAGATGGCATTCTTTTATCTGGTACTGGAGCTCGTTCTCATTAGGGATGTCTTTCCAAGTGGCCAGGAACACTTGTCGCTCTAGAAACACACACACACAGGCTTCATTATAGTCTGCCTTGGCCTTAAAGGTGCACTGCAGAACTTTTCTGGTCTGCTACTTGTTTCTCTCCATGGAGATGTTATTGCTTTGCTTGGAATTAGGGCTGGGTATCATTCAGAAGTTGCCGATACAACCTCAATACATAGGCCATGTTACGATAGATATCTTAATACAGTGCGCTTTCAGTTCGATACGATATATTTCAAATCAATTCGATACAGTTCAATAAAAAAATCATGGGTGTGACACTAAAAGTCTTTGCTAAACCACTTCTTGTGCAAAGTAAATATGAAACACACCACTTTTAATGATCAAAACAGTGAAAATGTCACATGTGTTGCATAAACAAGTTTCCTTCTTCTGAACAAGCAACAAAACTGTAGCTGCAACAAAATAATTTAGTAAAATATACCAAAAAATAATCTTGGTGATATATGGATACAGCAGCAAATGATATCAATACAGTATCATCACATTAAACAATGCGATATTTCGATATTTTCATTAAACATCTATTCAGCATGTATTTTGTTATGGGTCTTTTAATTGAAAAAAAAAAATACAAGAATCATGCATTTCTACTGTTAGTTTAAAGGGCCCATATTACACTATTTTCTGATCTATGTTATCAGGTTGTTTCCTCATCACAAACGTACCCGGAGTTGTGTTTTGTTTCATTCGCACAAGTTTAAACACTCAACGTCTGCATATTTAGGCTGAGTTCTTCTCTCGACCACACTGCACCACCTTGTGATGTCATGTGGTAATACGGGAAATGCTCTATTCCCCTTCACTAGGATCATTTGGATGATTTCAGGCCTGGAATTGCCGATCTCTGCTGAATTAAGGTAAAAGGCAGCTGTTAACTCGCAAGCTCCTGCTTCATGGCATTACAAGGTAGAACAGAGCATTAGGAGCTTTAGAGATGTATACAGACTTATAAAAGATCACTCAAACATGTGCGAATAAAACAAAACACAACTCCAGGTATGATTTTGATGAGGTAACATTTAGTGTAATACAGGACTTTTAAATCAAACTGGAGATCAGACTTACCCATTTTTCCATCTTCTACAAAGAATATGTTCAGAGGGATGAGCACGCTGAAGTAGAAGACGTCTATGCTGTTTTTCACAGCCACCTGTAGAGGAGCATAAAGTGTATGTTTTGGTTATTTGGCAAGACAAGTTTATTTGTACAGCACAATTTGTACACAAAGTAATTCAAAGTGCTTTACAGAGCAAGAAAGACATTCAAATAACAATACAAACAAATCAAAACATAAATAATCATTTTAAAATTAAAGTTAAAAGAGAAGAGAGAAGAGTTTTGAGTTGTACAGGCTCTGTGTACCTGTAAGTTGTTGAGGGGGTCCATCTTCATGACCGGTCCAATGGTGTTGATGGGCAGAGAGACTTCGATGTTCTGGTTTGGCATCAGTGGAGTGTGGATGGGCAGAGGGCTGGTCGGAATCATCCCAAAACTGGAACAGAGACACATTTTTACACTTGTGAAGTTGTAAATTTCAAGTGCAGTGTCTCCACAAATAATGACCCCAGTCCATAAAACTGCGCTGTTAATCCAGTTTGAGGCGTTCTTTAAAAGTAAAAAGTCGAGATAGTTCCTCACGTGTGTCTGTTTACATCCACACAGCGCACGGATCGAGGTGAAGCTGCAGATTAGCGACAGTGACTCTACTTCATGTGGACTTTATCTCCAATCTTTTATGCTTTAAAAATCCTGTATCTGAAGTATTGCACCACATTTCACAAATAATAATAACAGTTTTCACTTGTACCTAAACTAGAAGTGCAGAGCTCAGATCTTTTGAACACTTCGGACTTTGGTCTCAGAGCGAGTGGTTTTACTGTAGACAAGAAACAGCTGACGCGATCGCGCTCACAGCTTTATATGCTGACATATCCCGCTGCAGATTTTTGGTCCCATAAGATTCTCCTCCTGTCTGTGGTGTGTTTTTTGTCACGTTTAAAATCGTTTAAGACTGAAAAATCCTGTGGTGTGTGGCGGCCTTCAGAAAGATGTATTGTCTGAAATGGCAGCCTATCCATAAGGGCGCGATTGACAGGGTACAGATCAGGATATTATGCTTATATTATACTATACTTTGCAGTGACATTATGCTGGAGGTGCCTAAGGTGGAATGTTTATACTTTACCATGATGACACAATGCACGCATTAGCAAATATAACCAAAAAAGGTTTAAGATTGCCTGAAAACTCAAGAAAATCAAATCAAAATGCATTTAAGCAACACATTTTCAGGAGCCTGTGATCAATCCGAGCGTTTATGGTCCTACTACCTGCAGTGTAAAGCAGCGTAGTGTTGTCAGCAGACCTCCTCCTCACCTGTTCTTGTTGAACTGGATGGCGAAGTCTGTCATGTGCTGCAGGGCCTTGTTGGTGAAGGTCATGTCCATGTACATGTGTCCCTGTCTGCGCGAGAACGTCCCTGAGATCTCCAGCCCTTTGGCCTTCACTGCGGGCAGCCACACCTGGAGCAGGGCAAGGGACGGTCAGAACAGATGATAGATGGACTATATACAGTCTGGATGGAAAGAAATGAACGCAGACCTAAGATCGCATCAATGGATTATTATTGATTGTTTCCTTCATTCAACAACAATAAATCAATCAAACAATGAAATTACAATTAGCACCTCCCTCTAATGTACATAGACACAAACAAGGCAACACAGCAACGCCAAGACACACTAGGCTACATATGACACAACATTTATTATTAGGGCTGTGCAAAAATATTGAAATATCGATATATATTTAACTAAATTATATTGTTATAGTGCTACAGTTTTGTTGTTTGTTCAGAGGAAGGAAACTTGTTTATGTAACACATTTGACATTCTCACTGTTTTGAGGATTAAAATGAGCGTGTTTCATATTCATTTTTGCACACGATGTGGTTTAACAAAGACTTTTAGGATCACAGTCATGATATAGCCTTTATTTTTTATTGAACCGTATCAAAACGATTTGAAATATATCTTACTGAATCGTATCAAATCGAAAACTCACTGAATTGAGATATGTATTGTATGGTGGCTTATGTATCGGGGTATGTATCATATTGTCAACTTTGGCGGCACGGTGGCTGAGTGGCTAGCACTCATGCCTCACAGCAAGAAGGTTGCGGGTTCGATTCCCGGCCCGGTCGCCCGGGGCTTTCTGTGTGGAGTTTGCATGTTCTCCCCGTATCTGGATGGGTTTCCTCTGGGCACTCCGGTTTCCCCCATCAACCCAAAACATGCACTGTAGGTGTGAAAGTTGTGTGAGTGAGTGATGGTGGTGGTCGGAGGGACCGTTGGCACCGGTTGGCTTGGCAGCCGCGCCTACGTCAGTCTGTCCCAGGGCAGCTGTGGCTACAACAGTAGTTTACCACCACCGGGTCTGGAGTGAATGAAGAATGCTCTGTAAATAATCCTCTGTCTTTGTGACATCTGTCTGTGAAAAGCGTTATATAAATAAAACACTTACTTAATGAAGTTCTTCTTAATGCCGTATTTATTATTTTATAATTGCAATATTATTATTTTTTTGTTTTTATTGTACCATAATGACTATGCTGCACTGCCAAGAGGTGCATCATCGATTAATAAAATAAAATTGAAGAATGAAGTACAGAGCAGTGGATGTACACCTGTGGTGGTGAAAGCAGAGGTTGATCAATTGATCAGACGTCTTAAAAATAAGTGATTAAAGATTGCTCAAACATGCACAAATCACTCCAAAAACAACTTCAAGAGAGTAAATGAGAAGAGGAAACAAATATAACATGGTTAAAAGCTCTGGAAAGTTGACTTTCCATGATAGGCCTGCTTTAAAGTGCACATGACCAGACTACTCATTTTACAAAAACAGTAATGTGATTATTATTAATATTTTACTAAACATGCTGTTCACTTTTTTCTATTTTTAATGGATACATAGACAGTTTATTGACATACTTATTGACAACATAGAAAAGATTTGAAGTTAGCAGTCCATCCTCTTTGCATTCATCGTACCAAACCAGGTAATAATAAGAAAAAAAAAAAAAACACAAAACCCTGTCATATGCACTTTAAATATACCAAAACTAGGATGTGCGTAAAAGTATGTGCACTACTCACTGCTTTGGGGGCCATGTATCCCCCGGTGGTGATGGCCATGCTGGAGGAGAGCTCGAAGAGGTCGTTGAGTCCACTGGAGGCAGCGGGAGGAGCGGGCGTGGGCGAGGGGGCAAAGGTGCTGGGCACAGATGAAGGGATGAAGTTCTGACCGACCTGAGTTATACATGGGAACAACTGAGTTAAACACAGCAAATGGAGGGCTCTATAAAAAACACTGCAAAAATGAAATGTCTACATGATTTGAACAGAGAATTTTGATTTAAGGTGGTGACTTTTTGAACTTTATGTCATACTTAAAGATGCACTGTGTAACTTTTTGGTTGAGGGTCCGTCACCTGCTTGTTTCTATAGATATGTCACTGTCAATATGAAATTAAACAGCTCTACCTTACATTTACTCAATTACAGGTGGTTTTATTGCTCCAAAATACCTAGCGCAGCAACATCTCCAAGGAGAAAAAAGGTTTTGACGGACCCTCCACCAGCAAAGTTACACAATGCAGCTTTAAAGGGCCCATATTAAGCTATTTTCTGATCTATGCAAAAATGTTTCATACCTGGAGTTTTGTTTCATTCACATATTTTTAACATACAGATTCAGAATATTTAGGCCGAGTTCTTCTCTCAAAGAGCATTTTGACCTTTGGAAATGTATAGACTAATAATAAAGTGTTACTCAAACTCCAGGTCTGTTTATGAGGAGTAAACAACATTTTAACAGAAAATCAGAATAAAAAATAGCGTAATACAGGCCCTTAAGTTAAATGTAGATACATTTTTAGCAGTGAGGCCGTCATACACAGCACAACGCATCACGACATGCAAAGTAGAATAAAAACATGACAAATAAAACTCCTTACTAAAACAAGTGAAAATAAAATGTAAAATCAATGGCAACCAAGCATCTAGATTGAGTGAATGATCAACAAGGAGGCCCATATAATCACGCAGAGATCGACAATACCAGTCACGCGTTTGGACACACCCTCTCAATCAGTATTTTTTTGTTTTCTTTATTTTTACTACTTTCTACATTTTATATACCTACAGAAGACATCAAATATATGAAGCAAAATATATGCAATTATGTAGTTTAGAAAAAAGTTCAATAATTCTATCAATTTTTCAACAAATCAAAGCAGCCACTCTTTGCTTTGTTAAAATTTTTTTTGTAGTATTATGCAATATTTCTTTCTTTTTTATATAATTGCATATATCTTGCTTTGTATGTTTGGCGTCTTCTGTATCTAAGTAAAATGTACAAAGTATATTAAAAAAAAAAAAAAACATTGAATGAGAGGGTGTGTCCAAACTTTTAACTGGTAGTGCAACTAGAATCAAGAGTTGCAAAGGAAATAGGAACTTACTGCTGGACTTCCACCAACACCTCCTCCCAGGTCTCCTCCCAGCTACAGACCACATCAGCACCAGGAGCACCAGGAGCACCAGGAGCATCAGGAGCACCAGGAGCACCAGGAGCACCAGGAACACCAGGAGAACCAGGAACACCAGGAGAGCCAGGAGAAAGAGCAGAAAGAGCAGAAAGGGGAGAGAGAAGCTTAGACAGGAGCCAGACCACACACCGCTGGGAAGATTCTGATTTTTAATGTCATTAATTTGCCTTATCTGTGTCCCCAGATATGAGGTAAAAAGTTCAAACCAAATGTCGCTTTGTAATACTGATTTATTGTTTATTCCAAAAACATTTGATATGACAATCCAGTTATTTGATGTTTTGGTTTTCGAGACAATTATCCAATCAGAAAGCAGAATGAGCCTCACATGAGTTTCTCATTTGAGGTGTCAGTTTCAAAAGCTGAAATCCAGTTGGTTTAAACCTAAAAGGACTCTCTCTCTGATCTGAATGGTCACTACCTAAACCCCAGGCCCTACAGCTAGTCATGAATCAGTGCTAGTGCAGCCTCTGCAGCTCAGTGAGAGAATCCTGGAGGTTCTGAGCTTTCACATGAGGCAGGAATGGAAAAAAGCTATATCTGCAGGTTAAGGCACTGACAACTCAGATTCAGTTGTGATTGAAGCATTCTTTTAAAACTAGGGCTGCAACTAACGATTATTTTAGTAGTCGACTAATCTACAGATCCAGTAACGATTAGTCACCATTATTTCCCCCTCGACATTCCTTGCTCCAACCTCTGTCCGTCAACACTAAAAGTTTCCCAAAAAGTAAACACAAGCTAGCTGCCAACAACTTACCCATCTGAAGCTTTGGACGCCAGTCCTGGGTGCTTGCGTTTAAGATGCTCGTGCATCACCGTTGTACTGCCATGGTACGCCAACTCCACTTTACACATGTTGCAGCTTACTTTATGATTTTTATTGTCCTTAAAATGCTCCCACACCTTTGATTGTCGCGGCCTCAAACTTTTCCCATTCTCCTCAGGCTGACTCTGAGCCAAAGCCTCCACCATTGTGTTGGCGCTTGTAATCACATTTAGCTCGGTGGTCTTCACTGATTGAATGAGGACGGAAAGACGCTACTGCCCTCACCACTACCGGTGGAGCATTGCATTACACATACTCATTCATGCGGATTCTTGACACAGACGATTATTAAGTTCCAAAATAAAATGATTCTTAAATAATACGACTAGTCGACAATGAAATTTCATGTCGACAAAATTTTATTGTCGACGGTGTCGACTAATCGTTGTAGCCCTATTTAAAACTGTAAGAGCACAGGCCACATTAAGCTCCTTTAAGCACAACCATCACTGTTTGGAAATACTGCACACAAAATAAACAATTCAATTAATTATAACTATTAACATACAATCTAAGGTGCACTACATTTTCCAACTCTATTTTCAGACTAAATAGGCTGATGTATTTTCTTACAGTTGAATGTGACCCGTTATGTATAGTGAAAGAGAAGTGTAGAGTCCCGTGTCCCTCACCAGACTGTCCAGACCTCCCCCGAGCAGGTCCACCGCCCCCATCTGCATGGAGGACACCTGGGGCACGTTGACCGGAGGGCCCAGGTCCAGGTTGAGCAGGTCTCCGAGGAGGTCTCCCTGACTGGGAATGACATGAGGCTGCTCTATCCCCGCGGCCGGTCCACTGCTCACGGGGCTCTCTCCAGTGTCGATACTGCAACACAACATGAAGAAGAAAAAAAAAAATAATAAAGAGTTATTTTGTTTTGGTCAAAGTCTTAAAGACGCATTGTGTAACCTGCAGGTCGATGTTTCAGAGCTTTTAACCATGTTATAGTTGGGTTATTCGGTCAGTGGCATAAATGTGTTGCAATATTATTGTTTATCGTCTATATTTACTTCAGCAATATTTCAAATTACAAGATTTGTTATTGCGACAGGTCTAATTTATTTATGGTAGCTCATTATTTTTTAACAATATTTTGGATTTAGAATATCTTTTGTGGCTTAAAACTGCTCCTGAGTTATTGTGTCAGTATCATACGTTAGTTTCAATACTATTGTCTAAATTTACTCCAACCATAGATTGTGTTTTAAAATTTGTTTTCGCAATGGTTTAATTTATTTATGGCAGCTCATTATTTTTTAACTATATTTTTTGTTTTTGTATTTAACTTATAAATATAGAATATTTTTTGTGGTTTAATTCTGCTCCTGTATTACTGTGTCAGTGTCATAAATTAGCTTCAATATTATCGTCTATATTTACTTCAGCAATAATAATAATAATAATAATAATAATGCATCAGTTTTATACAGCGCGTTCCTGGACACTCAAAGACGCTTTACAGAGCATTATTCATTCACTCCAGACCCGGTGGTGGTAAACTACTATTGTAGCCACAGCTGCCCTGGGGCAGACTGACGGAAGCGGAATATATCGTACTTCAAAATGTTTTATCATCAAGTTGCGCGTGGCTCTGACCTGCTGTGCTGGACGGGCAGGTGTTTGCGGTGGATGCCGTGGCTGCCCTCCACGAAGGCGTTTGGCGGTTTGTGGTAAACGGAAGCGAGCGAGCCGATGTGGCAGATGAGCTCGTCCAGCAGCGTGGGCTCGATCAGGTCCGTCTCCTCGGAGATCAGAGGCTTCTCTGACAGAACCACCTCTTTGGCCGTCACCGGGTCTGTGGACAGCAGGCGCCAGTAGATGTAGCCGCGGTCACGCAGGTCTGGGTTGTCCGAGTCCTGAGGGAGAAGAATGACAAGGATTTTGTTACAGCGGTGTCCTTCATAATCAAAAAGTTCATGTTAAATGTCAATTGATTTGTGCATGTTTGAGTAAAGCTGTAATGAAATGTGAATTCTCTATCCCCACCCACTGCTAAAAAATATACATGAAGGGTTATAAATATCAACAATAAAAACCAGTAGGGTTGTACAATGTTGTAGTAACATCACTTTAGCTGCTTTTAACGTTTATGTTTAGGCCGTTTCTACTCACAGTACCCAACCAAATTGAACATTTGAACTAGAAGGATCTTACAAACTACTGCACTACAGCTTAAACAAAATCAATTATACAGCTTTTTATTTTGAAGTGGTTGCAGAAAACAAAATGTAAATGAAAACAAGTAAAAAATCATAATTGAATGATCTGCTGCTTGATACTGTGAATTGCAGAGTGATCAGTTCTCCCCTTTTGAACAGGAAGTTTATGAAACAGTCTTTTATCAGACTGTGTGAAACCACCAAGAATACAGATTCATTTAAAAAAAGTAAGTTATACATAATATATGAAATGACCAGTATTATGCAGCATAAAAGAGGGAGTTTTCCTCACCTGAGTGGCCAGGCTGAGGACCTGCTGCACCAGCTCCTGGGTCTCTGAGGGCTTCTTGAGGAACAGTTTCACGATGGCGGTCAGCAGAGTCAGCTGGACCTGAAGAACACATCAGGAACAAGTGAGAACTCTGCATTAAAAGCAGAAGACAATTTGTTTTCTATGGGATAATAAGCCTGAAAGAGTCCTGCGCATGTGTCCTGACCTGCGTGCTCTCATCGTGGAAACCCTCCAGGAAACTCTCCAGCAGCTCATCGGCGTTGTCAATTCTCTCGGCGTATTCGCCCACGATCCAGATCATGGCGGCGCGTGCGTCCGGCTCGTCCAGAGAGTCCAGGTTCTCACACAGGGTGGCGATGATGCTCTCATACCTCACAGGGGAACACAACATGTCATGTACTGTATGCGTTTATTTGTTTATTTATTAGGACCCCATTAGCTGTACCCGAGGGTCAGCTCGTACTGTACATAACAAAACAGTAATATTTAAAACACAGAGTTGTGTTTGAGCACACTCACTTGTTGGGATACTTGCGGAAGATGTCCCTGATGACCACAATGGCCTCCTGTACCACATAGTTGACTTTGGTCTGGATCAGGTCCAGCAGAGTGCTCACACAGCGCTCGGCCGATTGCTGAAGAGGACAAGAACATTTTAACTGTGATAAAAACACGACACAATAATATTTTAACCCCAGAAAACTGTTTAAGGTACAAAAGTTATGGCTGCAAATGTAAACAGCAGATTACTGACACAGCAATACCCTGCACATTTTTATAGCATGTATTTATGTAACTGTTTAAATGTTCATGAAATTCCTCAGTCGTCCAGGGAGGATCATGTTCGATCAAAAACCTTTTGTCCAGTTGACAGAATTGAATTTCTCCTTTGTGATGTGTTTAAATGTTCATGAATTGTCTTGAATGTTCTTTTGTGGGCTAAAGCAGTGCCTTTTTTCCAAGACATATTTCTCCTAAGGAGACAAATAAAAACATTTGAGCCTTTCTTTCCTCCTCACCTCGACTTTAATGGCACAGCGGCCGATGGCACGAACAGCTTTACGCACAAAGTCCACATCCACCTCAGTGGCGTACTCCTTCAGCTCAGCCAGGACCTGCAAAACAACAAATGTAAATATAAACATTTAAATACAGTTAGCATAAATATGATTGATGTTATTGAATATTTCATTCACAGACAGATTTATTTTCCTGCATTACTTTACCTGTGCGATATTGGCCTGTGAAGCCAGACGGATCATGATGTCAAGTTTCTCCAGTTTGACGTAGATGGGGTCATTGTATTTGACAAAGAAAACCTTTATCTCCTGCTTCAGAATCTCAGGCCTGCGCACAACAATTACATAATGATTTACTTTTTAAAAACAAAAGGTTGGACTGTACCAATAGATTGCAATACATTAACTGAGGATCAGGAGCAGGACCACGCCTTAACTTCCTCCTGCTCCTATCAGCTCAGTCACACGTTTAATGACCCAGAAGCCCTTTACCCAGGCCTATCCCAGCAACTGTCTGACTCCGCTATAGTGCACCTTTAAGACTGTAAAATCAGGGGTCTTTTAACATGACTCTATAGTTTACCTCTTCTGTACGATGAGGTTGATGTTTCTGAGGGCCACGTACTGGACCTCTGGCTCCCCGGACAGCAGCGTGACCAGAGGAGGGGACAGCTTCTTCAGCAGGGTGTTGTAGTAGTCCGAGTCTTTGGGCAGGAGCTCCAGGAACTTCATGAGAACTTTGACGGCCGACAGCACCACGGCAGAGTTAGCGTGGGACAGTCTGGGAGTTACACGCTCACAGATACTACAAGAGACAGGACAACATAGATAGTTTTGTTTCATTTACACATGTTTAACACACAAATCCTGCATGTTTAGGGTTTAGGGGTTCTTCTCTCAAACAGAAAACACTCTGTTCCACCTTGTGATGTGGTAATACAGAAAGTTTTAAACTCCATGCAGCTGCACAAGAACCATTTGGACTATTTCAGCCCTGGAATTGTTCATCTCGACTGAACTAAAAGTAAAACGTAGCTGTTAACATGAAAACTACAATTTCATGATGTCCCAAAGAGCATTTTGAGCTTTGGAACTTCAGGTATTTTGGTTCCAGGTATGTTTTTGAGGAGGTAACAGCATTCAAACGTGGCTTAAAGCTCACAAGAGTCAGTTTTGCGTAATATAGGGCCTTTAAAAGATAACAAAACAACTTATGAAACATTTTTTTTCAAAGAGGCATTTCCTTATATGGAGATCAGACGTTTTTACACTGCAAATTTCTCTGATCCTGCCAAGATTTTAAAACTTATATCAGGTTATTCGTCTCATTTTCAGATTTATTATCAACTTACTAGTTCTGAAACTGCTTCATTCTAGTCTAGAGGTAGTTTATTTTAAGAAAACTTGCCAAGTAAAATTTTCTTGCTGCATGGCCAGATCATTTCACTACTTTTAAGTCATTTTCTGATAGATTTAAGTGTTTAGATCTTAAATTTTGGACAAGCTTTTTTCTAGTGTAGCTTTATGATCCTGTGGACTTTACAAAACTGTCTTGTCTCTAAAAGTTGTGAAAAGTGCTTATAAACTCATCATTGGGAATAAATAAAACGCTCAGAATGCATAAGGAAAGCGAGGAATACTTCTTCTTTTCTAAACATCACAACAATGCATTTTCACTCATCTTTTAACACACCCAACGTGACTCAAATTGAATAAAGAATTTCAATCATATAAATAATAGTGGCATGTTTCTCCCGACCACGACCAAAACACGAGATTTGAAAACTAAAGGTGCTTGTTTGGGGTAAGTGGTGTTACCTCTGGGCCTCGCGCTCGTCCTTGGGGTTGTAGTTGGAGAGACAGTCCAGGATGAAGATCTGCCCCCACTCGGTGCACTCGTTCAGGGCGGTGAGGAGCTTGTTGATGTTCTGGGGGTTCAGGTCGAGCAGGTTACTGTTGGGATGAGACTCGCTGATCTCAGACAGAGCAGCCACAGCGTTGGCCACCACCTGAAGAAAAGATGTTTAGGAGAATAGTTTTAGTCATTTGTTCATCAGAATCAGAATTACTTTTCTTAGTTACAGATGCAACCGACCAAGAGCATGTAGATAGAATCAAGTTTCAAAAATAAGATAAGATAAATACAATAAGATAAAAGATAAAAAATAGTTCTCTCTGGGAAATTATTTACATCAGTGACATATTTACAACTATATACATGTGTGAGCAGGGAATAGGATAAAGTAGGATACAGTAGTTTGTGATTTAAAGTGCAGAGTTCAATAGTTTGATGCGACAGGCAGGACAGATTTCCTGTGTCTCTCAGTGGAGCAGCGCAGCAGCAGCGTCTATGGCTGAAACAGCTCCTCTGATTGGCCAGCACCTTGTGGAGGGGGTGGGAGGGAGAGTCCAGAATAGTCCTGATTTTGTCCAACATTCTCCTGTCCAACACCACAGTCAGAGAGTCCAGCTCCTCCCCCACAACATGTCCAGCCTTTCTGATGATCTTATTGAGTCTGTCCCTCACACGCAGACTGCTGCCCCAGCAGACTACAGCGTACGTGATGGCACTGGCCTCCATAGACTCGTAGAACATCCTGAGCATTGTCCTGCAGATGTCAAAGGACCTCAGCCTCCTCAGGAAATAGAGGCGGCTCTGGCCCTTCTTGTAAACATAACTTCATAAATATTCATACTAAAATTCAATACTAAAGCAAATATACATTGTGCTCCCCTGATAAATTATGCAGTGAATTGTGAAAATGTGTGACCTCAAAATGAAAATATCAAGGTTAGTAATGCTGCAAATGCCCCACAGTTCTCACCACTGAGCCACGTAGTCACACTGTGTGTTAAATACGAGAGGTGGGGAAAGTATGATTGTCTACAAAAGGATCATGGTGTGTGGTACAACAGGGCTAAAGGCACACAGACTGCAGCAGGGCATTGTGCAGGGTTCACACTCTTTTTCACTGACAAAATTTTAAAACTTTTCCCAGACAGTTTCCATGACTTTACAGCACCCTAAATGTGCAGAATTTCACAGACTTTTAGGGCTAAATATGAAATGCGAACCCTTTCCACTCACCTTATGGTTTTGTATTATAGGTTTTTTAACAGTCAAAATACTGTTGCATTTATTGTCGTTTCTTTTAAACACCTTATTGTGTATTGTCCTGCTGGAGCAGCTGGCGCACATGTTCAGAAATAAATCATAATAGTGTAATGAGAACTTAACCGAACGCTGTAGTTGTGTGAAAGAGATTTCATGACTTTTCCAGGCCTGGGAAATGGCATTTTCAATTTCCATGACTTTTCCAGGATTTTCACGACAGTGGGAACCCCGTCTCTACTAAACAAAAAAAGAAAAGGTAAAAGCTAACTCGAAAACTACCGCTTCATCTGACATCCCTGCTGGCCTGTACGTTTATTTTAATTTCAGTTTTGGTATTAGATTCAAAACGCAGTTAAATACATAAAGCAGGATGTTCCCTGTTCACAACCAAACATTTGCCAGTACATATATGATACGGCTTTGAACTTGCTTATGGAAACTAAACTGCCTCAATACAAGCTGTTTTGGTTAAAGCTGCACTGTACCGTTGGAACCCTGATTGTGGATCTGCTGAGAAGGTGATTGGCTGCAGTTCATATACTATTATTATTCAGAGTTTAGTGTTGAACCATAACGATGCAGTAAGTTTCTACTTTATGAATTTTGTTTACTGAAAATGGCAATAAAACATGTTCAGATTTTCTGATGAAAATAACAAATATGAAGAAAACTATTTCAAAAAGAGTTAATTAAAAAGTAAAAACAACAGAAAATTGACCTGTAATTTTCCAGAAATGATATCATGTTTGCACTTTAGTGTTTAACCTTATATTGACATTTTGTACGACAATTGAATCTCAAAAAAAACTGTATTTACACATTTTGCACATTTCTGATTGTAAAAATATGATTTGATTTTTGTTGTCAGGAGAATATAAATGTGAAACTGGAGGATTAGTCTGGGTTGTTTAGACTCCTGCCCTCATGACCCGACCTCTGATAAGCGGAAGAAAATAGATGGATGGAGAATATAAGAAATCAAAATATCTCCCCTGTGTACAGCACACACACGAGCATTAAAGACCCCTTCAGTCTCACCATGGGGTTGGAGTCAGCGATCAGGTCTCGGAGTGAGTCCAGAAAGCCCTGGTCCTCCACCATCTGGGCGTTGATGTCGTGGAGTTTGGCGACGCACACGGCAGCGGTCTTCCTCACGTAGGGGTCCTCGTCCTTCAGACACTTCCTCAGAGGTTCACACAGATACTCCGTGATCTTATCCACTCTGATGCAGCCCATGGTGCGCACAGCCAGAGCCCGGATCAGAGGGTTTGGGTCCTCACAGTCCTGGAGCAGATGCAAGGAAGAGTTAGAATTCAATCATACATCCCAATTTCAGTGCTATTTCAACACTTAATTCATGTACATTTGGTGTTATTACATTGTCCGTAAAGGGTAAAACTCTCAGTTCTGAGACTCCACAAATCCGCCTTTCCTATTTTCCACAATGTAATTTTCTCTTGTATATTCAAAAATTTGCTTAATAATAATTTGTGCAGGGTTTTTGTGTCTAATATAAATTACAAATAAACTAAATAAACTCAACTGCGCTGCATTCAATTCCATGTAGAAAAACTAAATGCATTTTTTGGAATAAAATGACAATAGGCCTCTTGAAGGCAACTAAAAGAATGAATGTATTTTATTATATCATGAACAGTAATCCACAGTGTGTTCAGATAGTACTATACCTTTGGACTGCATGGAATACATTATTATTTTTATAAGTATTTTCATTTTAACACCCCCCCATCAAACCTAAAAAACATGCACCAGAGACTAAGATAGAAATTAGTTCTAGTTCAACCTGGCACAATGCATCTCTCCTGTTAAGGTTAATGTAGATTGTGCACTAAACGGTCTCATAAATAAGCTAAATAAATAAATAAAACATTACACAAATTTTTGTTTAAGACAGAACTGTAAGATAATTTAAGCAAGTTATCTTCCACTTGACATTTCTCAGTTTAACATTGACTCACAAAAGATATATTTACACCACCACCAGTATGAAAGTGGTGTGTGTGTGTGTGTGTGTGTGTGTGTGTGTGTGTGTGTGTGTGTGTGTGTGTGTGTGAGTGATGATGGTGGTGGTCAAAGGGGCCGATGGTGCAGATTGGCAGCCTCACTTTAGTCAGTCTGCCCCAGGGCAGCTGTGGTTACAATAGTAGTTGACCGAGTGCGGAGTAAATGAATAATGAACTGTAAAGCGCTTTGGGTGTCATGAAAGGCAGTATATAAATGCAGTGATTAATTAATTAATTAATTAACCATGATCTTCTCTTGGCGTAACACTATCTAAATTGTGGCATATTGCTGACTAACTGGTGGCTTTCATAGTCACACCGCACTTGCTTTATAAATCTCAACCTTTGGAAACATCGTCAAAGGGCTTGAACACTCAAAGCTCAGACTATGTTCTCTTTTGAAATCATGCTATCCTGACTATGGGCCTGTATTATTGATGGTAAATAAATTTCTCCTCCATAAGACGTCCAGTTTGTCTCCAGCTTTTTACTTCCACCCTCTCTTGGACAAGCTGAAAACAAAAAGAACCATGTGAGAGAGAGGAGGCCCTTGCCTTCACAAAGCTGTTGACGGCCATGATGGCCATGTCCGGCTGGCTCTTGGCGTAGTTCATGAGGTACAGGTACACAAGCTTCTTCAGCTCCAGGTTATCCGTCTGCATACAGTTCACCACGTCTGGGAACAACGAACTGGACACAACCACAGACATGTTAGGATACACACAAACTCTTTACTTTCAGGAGGATGCTTTGATGATCTGGAGTTTGTATTTTTAGATAAGGAATAGAACCAAAATAAGCCTCGGGCTTCCTTCTATTCCTTCTCAAACAAGATTTGACTATTACAAATATGTTTTGTTCTAATGTGTGTTTGAGATAAATGAAATAAAAAAATTTAAATTAAAAAACAAAGAAAGAGGCTTTTATAACACTAAGGAAGATTTACAGTGATCCACATATACTGAACTGTTTCATTATTTGTTTGGGATGAGCTCCACAATGGTGTCTCATATTAATCTAATGTTTTAAAGTCCTTTCATTGGAAAACAACCTTATAATAACTCTTATAATAATTTACAACTAATAACATGGTAGAAAGATTTCAAATGTACATAATACTGCTTCTTTAAACATAAATATATGTTAGTAGTACCTCACAGTAGTTCTTCCACCTTTCTTATGATGTATTGTACAAACCTGACATCCTTGCCCACGGTCATGGCAGCGATCACTTTCTTGACCGCCTCTTTTCTTTTCTCCTTCTTCTCATTGTTCAGTTCTGCCTTCAACTCGAATATCTCTCCTGAAGAAAGAGGGAAGAGGCTTTCAAGGGCAAATCGAAATGTTGTAAAGATGTTACAGAGAGAAGATTAGACAGATGAAGGAAATGACATTTTCAAAATAACTCTAAACTTTGTGGCTGCATTTGTATTACCAGATAATGCGACTAAAGGGGAAGTTCAAAATAGAGGAAACACACATTACGTTATTCATCAGAAAACTATTGATGTAGTGTTAAAAAGAAGTGTTGATACTTTGCAGCAACATCACACTGGGGATTTTGTGCATGCATTTCTGTGGTGGAATGTTCAGCATATTTACGATGGTGCTACAATGCAGACATCAGCAAACACAGCATGATACATTTTTTTAGATTGTCGGAAAACTAAAGAAAAAATACAAAATGGATTCACGCTGTGTCCATAATTATCAGGCATGTGGGTATTTTGACCATATCGTGATTTTTATGCAGATTCTCCAACTCCAGGCTGTATGAACTGGAATTCTTACTGGATTTAAGCAGGTCCGGTGATGTGTATTGGTCAAAAGAGGAAGGGTGTGGCCTAAGGAGATCAACACTCTATATTAAGGTGTGTGGCAGAAATGTTACTTATAAATTGTGAGTTGTTTTTTTTATTCTGCTAAAAAAAAACAAGTGAGAATGAAAAATTTTCGTTTTTCATTTGGTTGCATAATAATTCTGCACATTAACAGTTGCCCAATAATTGTGCAATCGTGGAAAACTTCACTTTTACTTTATTCAGTATTCAGATTTCAGGCTTATGGACATTTTGGATTGACCCAGAGCAGTGTAGATGTTCAATTATAAAATTAATACAACTTACTAAAAAAAACTTAAAACTGAAAAACTGTTAGCTAATGTTAGTGAGCTTGGGAATATAACTTTATGTGTGAGAGACTTGTTTGACAGCACAAATCAGCTCACCCATTTTGTGCGTTTGTTGCTACTAAATCCGCTCTTTCTGGTCCGATTAAAGTCTAACTTGAGTAACAGAGCTTCAGACAGTTGCAAAGACAATTATATGGCGAGTAGTAGGTATAACAAAATAGGAATGTACAAATAATTAGACGAATATAATTAGAAGATGAACTAAAACTACATCCGGATCTACACTATGAGCATGTACTGATGATAAAAAAAAATACATATTATATTATTTTACTAGATCATTCAAATAGTTAAAAGGAGTTTAAGGAGGGACCACAATTACAAAATACAAAAAATTACAAATATTCTGTGTTGAAAATTGCTTTCAGCCTTTATTGTGTCTAATTATGATCAAACCACAGTTGGCAAAAAGACCATTCCCAAACACGTCCCTTCTGACTGGACTTACCCTTTTTGTTCGTTGTAAAATACTTGGAGTCCGTCATGGCTGCAGTTTCTTATCTGTAGAGAAAAAGTAAGATAAAAATCAACTTTTGGCATTGGGAATAAAGACCAATACACAGTTTCACATAGATTTTGTTCAGGCTCCAGTTTTTCCCGCGGAAAATTGGTTAGTCAAGGTGGTGACCGAGGGGAGGAGGTGGAGATAAAGTGCTGACGATCGTTTTGCGAGATTTCACGTGGTTCAGCCCTAATTATAAAGTGCTGCGGGAAACACTGGATTATGGTAGCACATAGTTTCTCCACTACCTTGCACTACTTTCTATATAAACAATTTCCTTTCATACAATTTGCGGGGCTGAAATGTCCCTTATTGTGTGTATTTCTAATTTAAAGGCGCATTGTATAGCTTTTCTAGTGGGGGTTGCTCTACCTGCTTGTTCTCTTCGAGATGCTTCACAATAGGTCATTATTAAACATTGTACATTTATTAAATTATAAGTTTTTACATAGCTGAAAAGACCGTATGCATTTTGACTTTGAGCAGTCTTGACTCTCCACAGATCTGACTTGTAACTTGTCCTAGTCTCTGTGGTAATAAAATAACTGGTTTACTTTGGAGCATTTGAGACAAAGCAATACCATCCTCATGGAGACAAGCAGCAGGTAGCAGACCATCCACCAGAAAAGTCAATATATGTTTTTGCAGGGGTAATATAGGACCTTTAACCAGTTTCTATTCAAAATCCAATAAAAAGCAATGAAATGCACAACATAATCCTAAATATATTTGTTATTTGGTCCTCTTTGTAGCCAAACTATGAACCTAAACATGAGCCAGAACTACAGAAGCAAGATTTAAGAATTAATTAAGAGCTTATGGTTATTTGCAAACGTGTATTTCTGTATTTTTGGCAAAACAAATAACAATTTATGCTCCTCTTTAATGTTGGCAGAGATCAGAATAGTGATAGGCTGCTTTAGACCTGGTTTAGAGTTAATGTAGTCCTGGTTTAGATCAAATTGGTTAAAAATAGGGACACTTCTGGGATAAATCAGTGGTTTTGGATAAATCTGCTGGGCAAGGGAACACAGGCCTTAAAACTGGGACTGTCCCGGGTAAATGTAAACGTCTGGTCACCCTAATGAAATGTATAAACCCCCCAAACAACCAACAACTACTTTCTTTTTTGTCTTTTTATATTTTTTTCTCTGTCTTATGATATTATGATGTGTGAGGTACTGTGTCAAGTCTAGGTCTACTGAACCCATAATCATTGGCATGGCAGACAACTTACTGAAGAACTATAACACAAATAAATCTCTAAATGTGACAAAAATTCCGTAATCAAGCTTTTCTAATCTAATTCAAAGCATCTTCTTCCACATCACCTCTGCAGATGTTAGCAGGCAGCGGCTAACAGCGTCTCTTGCATGTTATTATTCTCTAAAATACTACATCTGTCAGGAATTTTGGTTAAATAAACCACGATCACACAGCAAAACGCGTAGGAAATTAATGTAAATAGAAAATATGCATAAAATAAAGGGATTTACTGTTGACACAGGCCCAGTTTAATTCTAAACAGCGGTAGTACGAGAGGCAGTAGCGCGTACAGAGAAAATAAGACAAAACAGTGATTATAAAGCAGTGTTATATGGTAGAATAAAGGTTTAAATGTTATTCTGACCTGGGGATAGTGTAAAAGAGTGAATTCCTGGTTCAGATCGTAATAAAAAGGCCCAGGCGCAGAAGGTTGGGTTGGTTTCTGTGGAGGAAAGATGGAGAATTTGGATCCTGGAGAGGCGTTCACGTACACGGTTAATCAGCCAATTTACTGATTTTCTGTCTTAAAACTAGTAAAATTAAGTGTATGCAAAGAGAAACAAGATTAAATGCCTTTACCTATAGTTATTTAAACATAAATGAAGCTATAGAAAATAATTAGGTGGTTATTAGCAGTAAAACGGTTTATAACGTAATATTCATGTTTTGAAATCGTTACGTAAAATACAGATTTGTTGAAAGGTTTCACAACATAAAACGTGTTGTTTGTTCAAATATATGCAGTAGTAAATATAAAATGCTCCTGAATAAAAGAGGAAATGAAAAATAATCTATTTACTTTATTGATAGTGAAAAATAACACGCTCCCTCAAATCAACCGGAAGTTGTCAAAGGGCCCAGCTGTGGCGCGCACTTTCATAATAAAATGCAAATGCGAACAATAATAAAGTAAAAGTGAAGTAAAAAATGAATTAAAACATAATTTGATTAACTTTAATACATAAACTGAAGAAATATTGTCCTCTTTCTCCAATCTTAAACTCAAACAAATACAATCAGAAGGTGTCGCTGTTCAAAACTGAAATAGGGGACTCCAATTACTCGATGTCGTAACAAGATCTCCCTAGACGCATTTTAGCACATACCAGATTGAAGACCAGGATTCGTGAAGTTCAATTCAAGCCAATTTATTCACCTCACAATATTTCTGATACAGCATGCTGGGTTACGAGATTCCCTGGGAAACAGTCTAAGCGTGGATTCCTCGCAGGGCAAACCGAGTGACCACAAACATTTCTCTAACCCAGCTATTTAAAACATTTCATCATGAATATGCAAATATTGTAAACGCCTCTTGGTCCGCCTCCTCTTCAATCCTAGTACATTTCCATTTAATAACTTCTGTTTTGAAGCTCTCTTATCGACATCCAGTTTCGGGGAGTACGTTTCCCATCAGTCTTATCTGTAAGGGAGCACATAACTTCGCCAGGTGGACGAAGGTCAGCCATATGTGTGTATGCTGTCTGCTTTTTAATGAGACAGGATGAACGAAATAGAAAAATGTGTGCGAGAAGAGACAGGAGTAACTTCATAAGCCATTGTGAGACATTTGTTAAAAACAACTTCATAATTTCAATATTGCAACAGCATATATGGCACACTGAAACAAAGTTATAACTCTTCAAAACTGATTAATCAAACACAAACATGTTCAAACTATTAATAAATTATGAATGTTCATTGAACATTTTCCAAACATGGACACTACTTCGTCAACCAAATAAACAAAGTTTTCAATAAAAATTCCATCACAGGCTAGAACACATTTGTCTCTTTACAGATTATGTCTCATTGGCAATTAATATGTAGCAATGAACAAATAATGAACTATTCTTATGCTGTCGATTCCATTTGGAGTTTAGCAGTAGCGTTTATTAGATCTTGGGGAAGACCCTCTCTGGCTTCCTGTATCTTTCTCCTGGCTCTCTGAAAGGCCTCTGTGGGAGAAAAATATCAAATCACAATTACGTATGCAAATATATAAAAGAAAAAATAGGTTTGAGAAAACTCTCCTTCTTCAAATGCATATTAAATATTACCTAGAATGTTGCACACGGCGCCCTGTTGACTAAACCCTCCAAGCTGGTCCACAACTTTCTGTCTTCTCTTCTTCAGCACACTGGCATCAATGAAGGCACTGGAGCAAAAAAAAAAACATGTGAAACTGAATATATATTTATATTTTAATAAGAATATATTGTTGAAATGCTGACTTGGTCCTGGAAAAGCACTTACTGAGCTTGCTGAATACAGTATAGATTGAAAGTGACACTTCCAGAGGACTCTGTGCTGAAGCCCAATCGGCTCAGTCTATCTCCCTGCAAACACACATTAAATGAATTCAACACTGATCAAAAGAGCACTGATGATAGTACTTAAGTGAAAGTATAGTTACATGGCATCGCAGTTACAAGTAAGTAAGTATTATGCAGTTTTAGTAGCATACCAGATCAGTCTTTTATTAAAAAAAAAAAAAAAAAACTTGATTAATTTTACCGTTTAAACCAAGGGCATCAAACTCTTTTTTCAGCTTCGTTTATAAAGAAGAAAGACTGAAATTTCACATCCTTGAGGCAGTGCAGGAGGATCCGCCTGTTTTCCAGCTCCCAGTTGAGATCACAAACCTTAAAAGTGCTCGGTATCCTGACGTAGCTGGCATCTTCTAGTTCTGGAGACCCGCCAATGAAGAATCTCCGGAGAGCAGAGACTGTGCCGGTCTGAAGAGGCTTCCACGTTTGGCATGTGACTGTGTGTTTACCTGGACAAACATCAAGCGTCTCAACACACAATCTTGTAATGTGAGGGGAATTTAAAGTGATAGTATGTCACTTTCTGGAGGTAAAAGTCTACTGCGTGATTCCATGAAACTGAAAACAACGGAGATGGATTTGTTTTATGCCGTACTGGAGAATATAATAGCCACAGGTACAACATTTTGGAAACAAGCAGACCCTCCTCCGGGCCAAATAAGAGTCAGGTTTGCGGAGATGCAATCCCAAACCAATCCACTTTATTTCTATAGCACATTTCACAAACAAAACTGTTTCCAAAGTGCTGCACTATGCAAATAAAACATATCCAAAAGTATAAAATAAAGCTCTGCTTAACTCCACTAACTCCACATTAAAACAATAAAACTATAATCAAATAAGAACAAGAATACCAATCACTCAATATACAATCAGTAATAAAAAGGTTAAAACCATAAAAATAAATAAAAGACAGAGGACCACTCAACTAGCGCAGTGTTAAAAGCCTGAGAATAAATGCTGTAAATGTTTTAAATAGTCTTATGAATTTGTTGCCTGAAATGTGTCCTGTAATATTCTAAATTGGATTGTTGTCTTGGCCAGGACTCCCTTGAAAAAGAGATTCGTAATCTCAATGGGATGTTCCTGGTTAAATAAAGGTTAAATTAAAAAAATCATGAATAAATAAATAAAAGTGGGTCTTAAGACGAGACTTAAAACACTCCACTGTGGGGGCTGTTCGGACGTGGGAGCAGAGCCTCCCCGAGTTTGGGCTCGGCCACAGAGAAGGCCCTTCCCTGGTTTTAAGTTTCGTCTTAGGCACCAAGAGTTGGAGCTGGAGCCCTCGGACCTCAGAGCGCACAGGGGAGTAAATTTGGATGAGGTTCGAGACGTATTGTGGAGCCAGTCCATTCAAAGCTTTAAATACACATGCACTGTTTTGAGAAACTCTGTACTACAACCCCCCATCCCCCCTTTTTTGTCGCTAAAAGACACTAAAATCGGCGTAATGTGTTCTTTTTTTTTGCTTCTGACTGTGAGTGGGGTCGCCTCTCCACAGATCTGACCTGTAACTTAACCTGATCACAGAAAAACACAGATGCAGCCCTGCTCAGCGTAAGGACATGTGTTTTTATACATTTTTCAATGCAATATACTGTGGCTTTAACTGGATAATCCATAACATACCAGGTACAGCTGGGAAGAGCAGATATCCATACCCCTCCGTTCGATGGCGTTCCCAAAAATCCCACGACAGAACTTTGAAGTACAAGACGGGCCACTGTGGAATACCTCAGGGAGACAATTCAAAAGTTAGCATCAAATTTAAAGGTGCATTGTGTAACTTTTCTGGTGGAGGCTCCATCAAAGTCAAGCGTTTTGTTCCATGTAGATGTTATAGCTTAGTCTGGAATGTCTCATAGTATGGCATTAAACCTTCATAGAAACCAAACCAGACCAAGCTACAGGTCAGATTTTCTAGATATTTTTGAGCTGTAAAACCACCTGTAGTTTAATAAATGTAAAGTAGAGCTCTTTAATGTCATACTGTGGAACATTCCAGGCATATGCATAGAAATAAGACAGTGACAGACCCACAACCAAAAAGTTACACAGTGCAGCTTTGGGAAATAGATGGATCGATAGATGCAGCAGCAAAAACTAAAAAAATTTCTTTACCTTCATTCTCCTTTTCACTCATATAAAAGGCCTCATAGTTAAAGGGGAAGCTGAAGTACGCTACATCATCCTGTGAAAATATTCATAATGAATTTAACTGTATAGAAAAGTATATAAACATAGAGAAAATCAGATACTAATCAACACTACTATTACTAGTATTGAAACTAGATTCTCATTTGAGCAGATATTGATACTAAAAAACTCACACATAAAAGAAAGTATTACGATTCCATGCTGAAAATCACATTCTGTTCTAGTCTAAGTGTTTTTTTTATTATCACCGTGGTGTGGGAAACAGTATCGAGTATCCAATCGATTCCTTAGTATCGAAATAGAGTTTGAAATTTTCGTGACAACACTAAGATTTGGCTTTAAATTCCTGTTATTTTGAACCAAAATTCTACAGATTACTTACGTTTCCCACTGCTTTAGTGCGGCAGGTCTGTGTTACCAAATAAAGTGAATGGGACGGTAAACTGGACCAATCTGGAAACAGTTTAAACCAGAAATAATATTAAAAAGAACATGACTTAATACTAAACAATACTATATAACAATACTTCATACTAAACAGTACCAATATAATGCCGTATTTTTATTTATTTTTTATATATAAGGAGAGAATTTGACAAAAGATAAAATGTCCGTACTCTTTGGTAGTTCCATGAAGAAGTGGATGTATAAATTATCATATTCAAATCCCTTGGCTGACACTGTGTGGACATAAGGAAAGTTATACAGTAACGAAAAAGACCAAGACACAAAATTAAATGTGATACGATTCTATTTTCATTTTATTTCTTACCGATCTCTCCGTTCATCACGTATCGTAAAGTTCCAGGAGGAGGCTGGAAAAAACAGAAATATCATTCAATCAATCAGTCAAACTTTATTTATAGAGCGCTTTACAGTGATTGAAAAAAAAGAACAATTTGGGCCTAAAAAGTACCATTTCAAACTCTGATCCGACAAGACCGTTCAGGTATTCTTTGTGCCGAACGTAGAGCTGCAAAAGTGAAACACGACATTTAAAAATAGAAGTTAAACTGCACATTTAAGCACAATGCACTGCAGTTAAAAAAATAAGCAAATACATTTTTGTTATTCTAAAAAGCTGCTGAACCTGTTTTAAGACTGTCACAAGTACGTCCTGAAATGCACTGGAATCTCTCACACGTTACTGCTCCTGGACATGTTTGAACGTGCACTGTGGAACTTCACTATAAAACCACCTGTACTTTAATACATGTAAAGTAGAACTGTAGTGCACATTTGAGAGGCAGGATTAAAATTAAGTAAGATTTTGTTCAGAGCAGTAACATTTGAGAGAAAACCGCAATGCCAACTGCGGTTTGTACACATCTAAAGTGCGGGGTTAGCAGGTTTGACCCATAATTACTGAATTTTTTGTTGTTTTCTGAAGACATTTTGGTTCCAGTCAAATGATGCTTACGAGGCTAGCAGTTATAGGAGTGAATTTGGAGCCGAGTTCCTTATTAGGAATAGGCACAATAAATAAAATAGATTAAAAAAAAACATCAGCTTCATGGGTTTATATGAATATTTTGAAACCAGAATAACGAGGCTCACAGCAGCAGTTACAAAAAGAGGGGCGACAGTTTTTCAGTGTAAAGTGAACTGGAGCCAGAGTTTATGCGGCCAGACCATGAATCTATAATAAACAAGAGCTCCGCCAGCGAGGCAAAATACGCCCGTACTTTGAATTATTGTATATAGAATTAAGTTAGAATTTGTCAAACCTAGTTAAAGATGAATTGTTGGTGCAGTTTGGAAGTTTGACATTCCTAGGTGAGACGATTGTCGAGTTAGAGCGCGGACAAGAAATTGTCCACAGACAGACGGACAGACGGACAGACAGACGGACGGATAATCAATAGGGAAATCTGGCTCTTGCAGTAGGAGTATGAGTATGACATCATCACATTCTAGAATCGGAATTCCACCAATCAGATTGCAGCAACAGAACTTAAAGACACTACAAAGCTTTAATGTGTCAAAGCTCAAAGAAGCAGAGAATGTGGGTTGTTCTCGCTTTCAGCAGCAGAACTTCAAAGACTTCAAAGCTTTGAAGTGTCCACAGACAGACGGATGGACAGACGGACAGACAGACGGACAGACGGACGGACGGACGGACGGACGGACGGACAGACGGACAGACGGACGGACAGCGCCATACCATAATACGTCCTGTTTTATCACGGGCGTATAAAAACTGGATAAGGTATTCCCCCTCTGTCCCAGCTGAAGACCGACTAGTGGCCGCTCCAGGTACTGCAGCTCCCAGGAGCTTGGGCCATAAAGACTTCTTATAGAAGCACAATACATTTTTTTGGAATTCAAACTGCCCATGTTCTGACAGGGCATCGACAACTTTCACAAAGGTCGGATTTTGTAGGATTCTTTTCTATTTACACAACATTTTTTAAATCCTCAAAGCGCCTAAAAGTGATCTTTGTAAGACTTATCCTAGCCCCTTTCTGAGTACACCCAGTCTTCGCTCTAGCTGCTCTCGCTCTGATTGGTCCAAATGCTCCACGCCGAGCACGTTACAGACACGGGTGGGAGGAGCTTGCCCGTATTGAGGAAATAAATGTGGAATATAAAGTTTTTTTGGGGGGCCCATGAGCCAATGAGCACAGGCCACTGAAAACAATAACAATGCAATCTTGGGTTCACCTTCCAGATTTTATTATAGTTCTATGAGCCGGAGGTGTACCCATGCTCACTTCTTATTCGAAACACAACGGCTTGCGGGTTTTCTGTGTCCATGTCACATTTTGATACACTCACGTCTTTGTACATGTGGAGCTCTTTGTCCTGGTCCTCCTTCACCATGGCCTCAGACACGTTGTCCACTTGGAGACACCACACCTCCTTCTTGTCCCCCTCAGTTACAATCCTGCAACACAGCACACAGCGTGTTAGCCCATCCACGTGTGAATATAAACACAGACTGACTCATATTCTGTTAGACATTATGCAGAGGGATGCACCGATCCCATGAAAAATATTAGTTTCCAGATATCGGTATAGCTGATATTCTGACTGGAGATATAAACTCATGTGCTAAGACTATTTACTGGTCGTAGTTGGCTCAGAAGGTTTCAGACTGTTTGGATTTGTATTTACACAAAGCTGTTCTTTAGATATTTGAGTGAAAAACAACAGCTACATAACACATTTGGATCAGTTTGGTCTGTTGTTAACTTTGTTTTAAGGACATAAATGCTGTTTCAGTCTCTGCTCTGTTATTGGTTGATATCGGGTATCAGCAGGTACTTTAAGCTATAATATTGGAATGGGTATCTGAAATACGCTCCCTAATTATGCAAAATAGGCTTTGAACAGGAACTTAATGGACTCACATATGCACAATATTTTTAAGTAAAAACAAGTAGTACATTATAACATAATTTCAGTTTCAGAATCGATTAGGAGAAGGAATCTGGTGCTCTCATTAATTCAGAACTAATTCCACTGTTCTTTTTTAATGAACTCTTTGGTACATTGTAATTTATTCTTTTTTTTAAATATCTACATCGCATTTTTTTGTGGTTTTATTGACCAAACTCTCCACAGAGGCATCACCAGAGTGTCTCCATGAAGATAGACAAGGTTAAGGCCATACATTCCAGCCAACATTCCAGACAAAACATGCAGGAGAAGGAAGGTTTCAGACTATACACTGAAAATCTTAAAGAATGATTTGAGAGTCACACTACTTTACCTGTACGGCTCTTTTCCTTTGTTGAAGTCTGGTTTCACTATGACTGTTCCACTTCCATCTGTTTTTATGGTCAGCAGCAAACACTCATTCTGTTTTTCACCCAGTCTGAAACAAGACACAGAAAATTAACATCAAACCTCAGAACCAGAACCATGAGACCTTTAGGACAGAGCTGTACCTTCCCGGAGGCCCCAGGTCTCCCATGATGTGCATGGTCTGCATGGCAGTGTTGAGCACCTGGCTGCTCCTGATGAACTCCTCCGAGGGCTCCCAGTTTATGACCTTGGATTTGGGAACGCCCATGTCTCTGCAAGCACAAAATCAGATTCACCAGATACTTTTAATACAGTGTCAGAATGAAAGAGGTGTGATAGAATATATATAGTTTTTGCTAACAAAAAGTGCAATATAGTCAAACAAAAGTATTAAGTGTTGTACTATTGGCCTATGGGCAAGTATCAGTATCTAAAAAGGTACATTCTTTTGCTTTTGTTTATTGGAACTGTAAGATTTAGCATTTAAACGTCATAAACTGATTTGTATTTTCAGGTACGAGGTCGACCTGTTCAAATCAAGTACAGATTTCACTGGTAACAATCCTAAAAGGACTCGGTCTGCTCTGAATGGTCACTCGCTAAACTCCCAGCTCCTGCACCGATCATGAATCTGCAGCTCAGTGAGGGAAATCTGGAGGTTCTAAGCTTTTACATGCAGCATCACCTCTCCACATCCTGAGAATCTATCTGCTGGTTAAGGCACTAGTAGCCTGGAGGTTCATTTTCAACTGTTGTACCTTTTTTTGATCTCACTTACATTGTGTGTCTTTCCTGTCTCCTGTGCCGTATATTAGCCATTCTCTCAGCCAGGAAGGTGGGGCCGGACTTACTAGTCGTCAGAGCATCTTCTGATTGCTACAAGATAAAAGAAAACACTTTTAGTTAAAGTTGGTTCCATTACAAATACATGTTGGCTAATGCAGTGCACCACACCAGCTGGCTATAGGGGAGTAGGTTGGTGTAGTGGTCGTGGTCTGTGTAGGTGAAGATTCGGATGTTGCGTCGCCTTTTGCCCCGGAGCAGAGCTTTGATCTCAGAGTGATACTGTCGCTCCAAATGGCTCTGGCAGGCGCTCTCGTTTTGGAAGAGCTCATATTCATACTACACCAATGCACAGAAAGACAAGGAAAAGATTTCAGTTGATATAATTATGCAACAATAAGAACAGAATGTAGTAAAGTGTAGGGATAGGTCATGTACTGTATAGGCTCTAATATTGGCATCGGTGATAAGTTACTTTGTGAACTTAACATAAAAATGTGGGCCTTAGGAAAGGACAATTTCACAGTTTTTGGCATTACTGCAATACCATGTACTTTTGGGGTTATTTTTTATATACGGATACAGATATATGTCCATAAAATGGACATCTATCATTAAAATATTAATTTGTTTTGATATTTGCCTAACAGTATTGATACTTGCATTTGTACTGAGTCAGTATCCCATCCCTAGTCTTGACTTTAACATTTGCAAATATTGGTTAGTGATACTTTGAAGTGACATTGCACTGGGGGTGCCCTACATGTATGGAATCGTCAGCCATTACCATGGAGACACATTAGCAAACACTGCCAGAAAAGTTTTTAGAGAAAAAACACACATTTTCAGGAGCCTGTGATCAATATGAGTGTTCATGGTCCTGTTTAGAGGCGTGGTTTTGAACAAAAAATGAATTAAATGAAATGAAAATGAAAAATTTAATGAAAAACTGCTGGCTAATGATAGCTTGACTGTAATTTTATGTGTGAGGGACTTGTTTAAAAACAAAAAAATCAGATCACTTAAGCCAGCTCTTTCTGGCCAGATTGTGTTAAAACAAAGCACAGATTAAAGTCTAACAACAAGCAGGTAATAAGCGGTGCTTACAGTTAGAATCACCCTTGGAAATGTTGCAATCAGCCGCAAAGTATCAGTTGGCCACAGTAGACAAACAGATACTGGATGTTGGTATCAGCTTAAAAAGATCCATACTGGACCATCTCTATATTTAACCATTTGCATTTACCTGACTGAAGAGTTTTTCTTGCCAGTCAACCACCAGTTCTTCTTCGCTGTCACCTAAAGAATGATATTAAAAAAAAATAATAATTCTCAAAACGAAAGGACAGTTACTTCTATGTATCCTCTATCTGCAGGTTTAGGCACTGGCAACACAGGTTTTGTATTTACTTTTTTTACAGTAAGACTGCGTACACACTTGTCATTTGGTTTGGTTCTGTTTAGTCCTCATCTACTCCAAGTTTAGGTTCAGGTTTAATCCCAGTTTTCATGTGATGAATGCATAAGTGTGAACACACCCTAAGAGCTCAGGCTGCATACAGTTCCTTTGAGCATCTGTGTGAGGGTGAAATTATCCTGTTACCTTTTTCTCCTGGAGTGGCAAGGGTCTCCAACTCCATGTCCCCCCTCTTCTTTTTCTTCTTCTTGTTGGTGTCGTGCTGCTGTAACAGGACCTGCTGCTGGAGGTGCTGGGACAGAGAGGCCGTGGACGTCAGCCGCTCGATGCGTACCCTGAATAACAACAGTCAGAAACCAATTTTGACCATTTTGACAACTGCCAACAGGAAAGAGAGGCATAAATTGTCATTTATTTGGGTAAAATCCAAAAGCTGCTTAAAAATGACCAAAACACAAAGAAAATGTGAGTATGTGAGTCATGAATAGTCTGAGCCCCTAACAACTTTCCTTAAGAATAAATTCATACTTTTATGAAAAATAATAATAACAATAATGATATTGTGAAACAAGTGCGTAATTAAGGACAATTGTTATGCAGAGACCATTCATGACTAATATGTGAGTCAGTATAGTCATGTTTTCTTAGTGTTTTGCTAATTCTTAAGCAGCTTTTCTGTAGTTTATCCAAACAAATGACAATTTATGCCTCTCTTTATTGTTGGCAGGGATCAAATTGGTCCAAAATAGAGACGTCTAGGACATTTCTTGTATAAAACTGGAACAAATCAGTGGTTTTGTATAAATCTGCGGGAACAGGGGACACGATGCTCAAAACTGGGACTGTCCCGGGTAAATAGGAACGTCTGGTCACCCTAAGCAAAGATCTTCCCACTGCTGCAAAGAAATTGTACACATAAGCCCTAAAATATACTGTTCCAGCTTTTATATTACTGTGCAATAAATAGATATAGTAATTATCATGACAGGCCTACAACGTAACCACTGTAAAATCATGTAAAGTCTGGAATAAAATGTCATACTTCGCTATAGCAGTGTTATTAACAGCGTGCTAACCTGATCTTCAAGTTTTTGATCGCATCTCGGGTCCGGTAAATGGCTTCTCCCGTGTCTGTATTCCACGAATCCACCATAATTTTCTACGAAGTGAACTTTAAACACCAAACAGAACAATTCCCCCGCAGTGTGCAAAGTTAAACGGGCATAAAACCGCAATTTACGCCACAGAAAACGGCGCAAAGTGTCAGCACAGTGTTAGCATGCTAGCAGCTGTTGAGGGTTGCGATGGTAACGGGATGGCAGCCGTTTCTTCTTCTGCTGTCAGAGCGGGCGCCGCACATCGCCACCTAATGCACAGGGGAGGTACAGCATTATTCAATACAAATCTTTATTAAAATCACTACCTTTGAAGCTTTTTTAGAACTCAAAATCTATATAAAATACTTTTTTTTTTTTTTATTAAAAAAACCAAACTTTTTTACAATTTCTTTTTATACGCCCGTTGTAATAGTATTATGGTATGGCGCTGTCCGTCCGTCCGTCTGTCCGTCCGTCTGTGGACACCCGATGGGTCAAGGATGTTCCCTATTGATTTCAAGGTCACAGGGTCAAAGGTCAAGGTCACCTTATATATATATCGGCGCATGCCCCACATGTTTTGCCTCTTCATGAAGACAAAGCTTCAAAGACTTCAAAGCTTTGAAGTTTAAAGTTCAAAGGTGACACACAGTTCCAGCTGCAGCGGTTGCTTGGCAACGGGAGAGAGAGATTACAAGACAACTACACATTACCTTGTCCGCGCTCTAACTCGACAACCGTCTCACGTAGGAATGTCAAACTTCATGGCTGGACACCCCATGGGTCAAGGATGTTCCCTATTGATTTCAAGGTCACAGGGTCAAAGGTCAAGGTCACGGCCTGACCCTTTGCGAAAACCTTGTCAGTATTGGAATCTTCCAAACTGCACCAACAATTCATCTTTAACTAGGTTTGACAAATTCTAACTTAATTCTATATACAATAATTCAAAGTACGGGCGTATTTTGCCCCGCTGCCGGAGCTCTTGTTTAAACAGGCATTGTCTAAACTGGGACAGACCCAGGTTGGAATGTTTGGTATAAATAAAATTGTGAAAAGAGCATGTAACATTGAGCATTCTTGTGTCAGTCATGATCTGAGGGACTTCTGTCGCTGCATTTTTTTTGCTTTATGGCCATTCACAAACACGGATTTCTATATTTTGGCAAAACAAATGACAATTTATGCTCCTCTGTACTGTTGGCAGGGATCAGATTAGTCAAAAAATGTGATAGTCCCTGATGTACTCCTGGTTTCATCTTAGTTTAGTCCTGGTTTTTATCAAATTGGTCAAAACTAGGGACACCTGGGACATTTCTTGTATAAAACTGGGACAAATCAAATGTTTTTTAATAAATCTGCTGAGGCAGGGAACACAAGGGTCAAAACTGGGGCTGCCCTGGGTAAATAGAGATGTCTGGTCAACCTATGCATTGTGTAACTTTTCGGCTGGAGGGTCCATCAAATGCCTGCATGTTATTACTTTGTCTGAAATACAGTATAACATTAAACCTTTCTATCTTCATGGAGACCAAAACAGACTAAGTTACAAGTCAGATTTGTGGAGAGGCGACCATGATTTTTTTCTGTATTTTTGAGCTATAAAAACACCCCCCAAGAAAGTTACACAATGCATCTTTCAGACTTTTACTTGAGTAGGTTTTTTGATGTGATACTTTAATATTTTTTTGCTCCAGTTGTAGTTTTTCAGTTTATTTGTTGAAAATCACTTAAACAGGACCATACACACTCGCATTGATCACCATTTTGTATTTTTTCTTGAATTTTCAGAATGAAACGACTAAAATTTTTTCCCACTTTTTGTTAATGTGTCCATAGTGTCGCCATGGTAACTGATGAACATTACGCCAATGCAGATACATGTAGAACACCCCCAGTCACTGCAAAGTATCTCCAAAACTAAAAACAAACACCAAAACTCATCTTTATTTTGTAAATGCTTTATTCTGTCTGTGCAGCTTTGTGTCAGTAACAAAACAAACATTGCAGCAACGCTTTGGTCAGTTATATTTGGAATGTTATACAAAAGATGGCACATTTTCATGCTTCACCACAAGTTTTTTTTTTTTTTTGGCACAAAATCCTGCATTTACCAACACACTGAAAGAAAGTCATGCCAAGTAACATTTACTCCTCCTTTGTCAAGAGAATATTAAAGATCCTATATTACGCAAAATGGACTCGTTTGTTGTTACTTCCTCAAAAACCCGGAGTTGTGTTTTGTTTCATTCATCCATGTTTGTTACACTTTGTGATGTAATCCAGTGGTAGTTTTTAAAGTTAACTGCTAAATACTGCAATATATTACAAAAGCCGTACATTATTGCCCGGTCTGAAATAAAGTGTGTCCCAAAAAATTTGACATCATTTCGCAGGCAAATAATTTGAGCAATTCTTGTTGAAATAACCTCAAATTTTCACAGAATATACAGAAACCGATCAAGATTTTATATTTAATGTTTTATTTTTTTATTTTTGTTCTGTTTTCAGGTTGAGCTGTTCACTCCCAAACAGAAGTCATTTTGCCAGTTGAAGAGAAGAGGAAGAGCAGTGGGTCAAAAAACAGTCCAAAAATTGCAGTGCAGGTGCTCTACAAGGGTTAACATGACATTTAAACAAGAAATAGGCCTTTTACTGGAAAGTTTTTCTACCTTCCAGTCAGGGCTATTTCTTGTTTCAAAGTCATTTTGGGTTTTGGAATCTGCTCACACACAGTCACCCAAAACTCTGCAGTCTTCAATGCAAAGTTTGGAAAAACCCTCACCGACTGGCAAACAAGGACCTATAATAAACGTAACAATGAAACTGTTCAATTTCAATGAGCTGGACTTACTAGTTTTCAAGACAATTGCTTTTAAAATGTCATCTTTTTTGGGACATGCTGTATTTTTGTTGTTCGAGACGACCACAGAAAGTCGACGGTATCTTCTGGTGCGCCGAGAAGCAAAGGCATTTCAACAAGGCTAAAAGAACTGCTTCAAAGTTCGCCTGAAATGATTCAAATCATTCTAGTGAAGGCGTATGAAGTTTAAAAACACAGTGAAGGCGTTCCTGTGTTACCACCACTTAATGACATCACAAGTTGGAAGTGTGTTTTCAATGGGAGAAGAGTGAAGCCTAAAAATGCAGAATTTGTGTGTTAAAATTGTGTGAATCAACACAACAAAACACAACTCCAGGTATGTTTGTGATGAGGAAGATCAAAAAAACTGTGTAACATAGATCCTTTAAAGATGCACTACGTAACTTATTTGTTGGGGCTTGTTTCTATGGATATGCCATTGCCCTGCCTGGAATGTCCCGCAGTATGACATTAAACAGCTCTACTTTCCATTTACTCAATTACAGGTGGTTCTACAGCTCAAAAATACCTTAAAAACAAAAAAAAACAAAAAAAAACCAGGCGTTCTGACTGTGAGCGGGTTCGCCGCTCCACAGATCTGTAACTCGGTTTGGTTTGGTTTGCATGAAGATAAAACTGTTTAATAAAGGTTTAATGCCATACTATGAAACATCCCAGACAAAGCAGTAATACCTCCATGGAGAAAACCACCAGTAAAGTTACACAATGCACCTTGAAGTGAACAAAAGCAAACATTCTGTAACATAGATTCATAAAAAAGCAGTATTTTTGACAGTAAAATTCACAGTGAAGCAGGAGCTTTACATGAATGTTGTTTATTCCTGTTTTGATATGTCTGTGTGTGTGTTTTACTCATCCAAATCTTGGAACGCCCTTAGAGGCAACTGTTGTTCAAAAATAAATTGAATTGAAAAATAAATTGAGGAGCACCAGATATTTGTGCATTAGAGGCTTGAAAAGTATACAGTAAAAGTACAAAAAAAAGTATTCGTGAGTAAGACATTTAGAAAGCGCCTCCACTTTAGGCTTACATTACTCTGTGTCACATGAGCCGAGCCGGGAAAAGTGCTTGTGAGTATATAGCCCTCCTCTCACAGTAAAGAGTTTGAAGTTACAGAACAGCTGAGGGGCCTCGAATGCACCATCAGTATAAAGAAGACAGAATGGGCTACGGTCTGTGTTAAATGTGCTACGTTATGGAAGATTTTAATTTGTTTCATCGGATTTTGGATTTTAAACACCATTTAAACACCACTGAATTTCTCCCTTTGAATTTTTTAACTCTGAAAAAATATGTTTGGATTATTTCTATTCTGAATTTTAGTTGCTGAAAGTGTAAGTGTACATTTTCAGTGTTTAAAATTCAATAAAAATACATAAATAAATAATAACCTTTTAAATAATCAGCACAAATTTTGTTTAAGCCCTCAAATTCAACAAAGTGTAAAGAGTGTACAATTTGACACTCTTAAATTCTGACACTCTTGAATTTTTGACACTCTTAAATTTTGACACTGAATTTTCCACACTCCGAATTTTGACACTTGAATTTTTGACACTCTTAAATTTTGACACTGAATTTTCCACACTCCGAATTTTGACACTCGTGAATTTTTGACACTTAAATTTTGACACTGAATTTTCCACACTCCGAATTTTGACACTCGTGAATTTTTGACACTTAAATTTTGACACTGAATTTTCCACACTCCGAATTTTGACACTCGTGAATTTTTGACACTTAAATTTTGAGACTGAATTTAATTTTGACACTGACACTGAATTTTCCACACTCGTGAATTTTTGACACTCTTAAATTTTGACACTGAATTTGAATTTTGACACTCGTGAATTTTTGACACTCTTAAATTTTGACACTGAATTTTCCACACTCCGAATTTTGACACTCATGAATTTTTGACACTTAAATTTTGACACTGAATTTTCCACACTCCGAATTTTGACACTCGTGAATTTTTGACACTTAAATTTTGACACTGAATTTTCCACACTCCGAATTTTGACACTCAAATTTTGACACAGAATTTTCCACACTCCGAATTTTGACACTCGTGAATTTTTGACACTTAAATTTTGACACTGAATTTTCCACACTCCGAATTTTGACACTCGTGAATTTTTGACACTTAAATTTTGACACTGAATTTTCCACACCGAATTTTGACACTCGTGAATTTTTGACACTTAAATTTTGACACTGAATTTTCCACACTCCGAATTTTGACACTCGTGAATTTTTGACACTTAAATTTTGACACTGAATTTTCCACACTCCGAATTTTGACACTCTTGAATTTTTGACACTCTTAAATTTTGACACTGAATTTTCCACACTCCGAATTTTGACACTCGTGAATTTTTGACACTTAAATTTTGACACTGAATTTTCCACACTCCGAATTTTGACACTTGTGAATTTTTGACACTTAAATTTTGACACTGAATTTTCCACACTCCGAATTTTGACACTCGTGAATTTTTGACACTTAAATTTTGACACTGAATTTTCCACACTCCGAATTTTGACACTCGTGAATTTGACACTTTGAATTTTGACTTGAATTTTGACACTCTTGAAAATATCTGTGTTGAATGTTCAGAAGCTGAATTTTTAATTATGAATTTGAACCATACTGAAAAAGTACACTTACAATTTCAGCAACTAAAATTCAGATTAAAAATAATTCAAACCTCTTTTTTCAGAGTTAAAAAATTCCAAGTGAGAAATTCAGCGGTATTTAAAATAAAAAATCTGATGGAACAAATGATCTTCCACAGAACCTGCAAACACCACAGTGAGAAAGAAAATACAGACACATACAATAAAAACAGTAATGATATCGACGAGGTTTGTACCGATACCGATAATTATTGGTTGAGCTCATATCCTGGTTGGGCCTATCGATACTTTGCAGCTGACGTCATCAACATTCCCAGAGGGTGTGACGCTAACTGTGGGCACTACTCTGTCTGAAGCTCGCACTGAACTTGTGCTCACAGGAAAAAAAATTGTTGTTTAAATCGACTTTTTTCTCGATTATTCAGACAATATTTAAGCTTTTTTTTTTCTTTTTTTAAAAAATCTGTTTGCTAACGTGTGCATTGTGTCTCCATGGTAACTCCTAAACTTCTTACAATTAGACATTCACGTAGGACACCCCCAGCGTGAAGTCAATGCAAAGTATCAGCACATTTATGAATGAAGACTATTTACTTATCGACATCTCATAATGTTTGAAGTTTATTTACACAAAGCTTTTTACGTGAGGTATGAACGACGCTACAGAACATATTTGGGCTAATTTTGTCTGTTTGTTGAAAGAAATTAATGCGGTCATCAGTTCCTGCACTGGTATTGGTTGATATCAGGTAGATACTTAAAGCCAAAGCATTGAAATTAATATCGTAACTGAAAATCGTCGACATAAATGGCCGGTTTCTCAAGTTGTAAACATTGGCAATACATGGGTCAATGACGTATAAGGATTTTCAACAGGCAAATTTTCTAATATTTACAGTGTCAGGTGCATAAATCTGTGTTTAACATTTATATGAAGCATTTTTAGTGTAAAATGTCATGTGGTGCGACCGAGAAAAACCTTAAAACTGTTTTATTTTCTAAAACATGGTCAAGATATGAATCTGTTCTGAGTCATATGAAGTGTATAGAAACAAACTGTTGCATTTCTTTAGATTTTTAATGCATATTGATATTTTCTTTTGCTGTCCAACGTGACAGTCGCCTGCTTGTGTTTAATGAACAAACTACTGCCCTGGAAAATGCACCAAATGAAGAAAAATGCCTAAAGAACCGTTCACCCAAGTCGACTTTGTCTGTTATTAAAACTCCAGCCATAGAATTCCTGCTGTTATTAGTCGCACCACATGATGCACGGTCGCCCCACATGACATTTTAACACTTTAAGTACAAAAAACATGCAGAATAACTCATGATTTCTGAAAAATTGTCTGGTTCCATGGAGGTCAGAGGTGCTACAGAAATGTGCTGAATTATTATGACATTTGAACCTTTTTAACTGAGGAAACTGCATTTGGACAGAAAATTCAGGCGTCACGTCATTGACCCAAATAAATACTTTTTCTGTATGTGCCAAAACAAAATATTCTAAAATGATCTGCATCGCAAAATGTACTTACTGCTATTTAACCTGTTAATAAAACTACAAATGTTGATACTATTTTCTTGTGGAGTCTGATTTTTTCTTAAAGTGCATATGACAAGTTTTCATGTTTCATCTTTAGTGAGTATTTATCATCGTTTTACATCAGTTAAGCGTCGGTCCGTGGGAAATATCAACAATTCGGAGGGTGTAGTATATGGTGAGTATTTGTCATCGTTTTACATCAGTTAAGAGTCGATTTGTGGTAAATATTGACAAGAAAGGTACAAAGAAAAAAAGAGGAAGTAGCACCGAGTTCTAAAACAGAATCCCTCCTTTAGTCAACACTGAAAACGCCGTCCAAACCATAGGGTCAGTTTACACAAAAGGAAGGTGTTTCTGATCGTTTAAAACTCCATTTAACAAAATAAAAAGGCGCTGTCATTTATTTTTATGAGTCTAAATCATAACTATTGAGTAATTTCGACGAGTTTTGGCCATTGTAAAAACTGTGGTTGCTTTACGTCACAGTTATGGAAGGAAAATGATCAACTTCATCAAAATAAAAATACAAAATAGTCAAGATTTTTTGTCAAACCTTAAATATAGCGACGTTTTATGTTATGTTTTAGTCATATGCACTTTAAGCATCTTCTGAATTGCACTTATTTGAATTATTTACTCACTTTACACCTTCGCGTACGGTCTGAATAATTTGATTACAAAGACAAAAATCCACATTTGCTGGACTGATATTGTAAAAATGAGGCTTGTCGATTAAAAACTGCAGCGAAGTCTAAAAGGAGAACAAAGATAAAGATATATTTGTGCTTTCCCTGGGGCTAAGTGCCGAGTAAACACATTTTTTACTAACTGTAAATAGAACTAGTGCTGCTTTGTGCCCGTTTTTGCTTCTCCTATTTCCATTTCGACGTTTGTTTATCTTTGAGTCCATTTAGTTTCCACTGTTTGACCTTTTAAACGTGTATATGAAGTTATCCGTAAACTTCGGCTGTCTTATAAAAGGCAGGTTTGAAGTAAAAAGGCTGTTTAAAATAAGGGTAGATGAGCCTGGGCAGCGAGGTCGGTCACAAAATTAAGACACTGACTCGAGGTTAATGGCTGAAATAATTATGCATAGAGTCGAATAATTAAAGAGCCCATTTTACACTGTTTTCTGTTATAATGTCGTTTTCTCATCAAAAACGCTGTTCCGTTCACACGTTTAACGCACAAAACCCGCAGCTCTTCTCTCAAACTGAAACACAAAACCACTCTGTTCCATCTTGTAATGCTCCACTGTGTTTTTAAACTCTCTACAGCTTCACGAGAATCATCTGGATAAAGGTAAAAAGAAGCTGTTAACTTGAAAACTACCGCTTCATCTAAGGTGACCAGCTTTTCAGAGTTAAAAATTGGTTTGCGGTGGTTGGTAATAATAAAATTGTGGAACGAGTGCATAATTAAGAGAATGTTCGGATGTTCTTTGGTCTTTTTTAAGCAGCTTTTCGGCATTTTATCTAAACAAGTGACAGTTTATGCCGCTCTTTACTGTTGGCAGGGATCGGATTGGTCCAAAATAGGAACAGCTCTTGTATAAAACTGGGACAAATCACTGCTTTTGGATAAATCTGCTGGAACGGGGGACACAAGGCTCGAAAGTGGGATTGTCCCGGGTAAATCGGGACGTCTGGTCACTCTAGCTTCATGACATCACAAGGTGGAACGGAGCGTTTTGAGCTTTGGGGATACACACGGGAGTAATAATAAAGAGTTACTCAAACATATGTGAATGAAACAAAACACAACTCCAGATGTTTTTGAGGACATAACCGCATTATAACACGGCTAAAAGCTCACACAGGAGTTAATTTTGTGTGATATAAGACCCTTAATAAGTGGTCTTCGATATTACGTTTTTTTTTTCAAGCTTTAGTTTTCATATTTAGTAAAAAAAAAAAAATCCTCTGAACCTATTCTCAATCAAAACCTTTAAGACTAAACCGGCGGACATTGCATTGCAGCGGCTGGATTGATTTGGTATTTTGATAAGCGAGCGACTTGCTTAACCCGACCCGAGACGGTGATGTTTCATCCTTGCAACATTTGAGCATTCGCACAACTCGGCACACGGAAAATGGAGCGATTTTGGTTGATGTTTACCGTTCAGGGCGTGTGCCGTTGTTGTCACATGTAAACAAAACATACATGGTGTGATAATTAATGCCTACAGGCTTTCGGTTTACCCACCTTGAGGCATAAAGATCTAAAGAAGTTGTCCTTAATGCTAAATAAATATTATCTATATCGGATTTGTTACGTTCAATTCATGAAAATTTGCTGACAGTCCCATATTACGCCATGTTCTGATCTGTTATAATGTTGTTTCCTCTTCACAAACGTACCTGGAGTTGCATTTTGTTTCATTTACACAGGTTTAACTCACAAATCCTACATATTTAGGCCAATTTCTTCTCTCAAACTGAAAACCGCAAGTTCTCCTCTGTGTTTTTAAACTCCCTACACCTTCATGAGGTTCTTTTGGGAGAATTTCAGCCACGGAACAGAGCATTTCGAGAATAATAATGCAGTGTTACAAACTTGTGTGAACGAAACAAAACACAACTCCAGGTCTGTTTGTGAGGACAATTAAGCTATTCACTGTTTTTTTTTTTTTTTTTTTTACGTTAACCCGCAGGCAAGTTTGAAATATGGAGCTACTAAATTACTTAAAACATTAAAAAAACAAAACCACATAAAAATCAGAGGTAGCCGATAGGTAGCAAAACAGACCATTGGCCAGTCAAGTTTAAATTTATAACCAAGAACCTATTTTTACTACTATATGACCTGGAAATGTTGGCAAATTGTTAAGATTTTTCAACTTTTTCGAAAATTGTTTGTGCTCAGACGAACGCGAACCCTGCCAACTATTCTGCGTAAGACTTGCAGTGAATTTGAACGGCTGTCAAGACTAGACAAGATAGATAAATACGTCTTTGCGGCTATAATGTGGTTTGCTTGAATTCCCTTTTCTGCACGCCACTCGCATTCGAAATATCAACTGTCCAACGTTCGCTTTAAATAAAACAACAAACATCTGTGCAAATGATTGGCGTCTTCTCATATGGCACGTCGGAAAATTCCCCCAACCGAAAATAGTCCAAAAAAACTGACGTAAGTAGCCCTTTTATGTAACAAATCCCTCCTGTGTTCCTTAAATTCCACATAAAGAATAAATATAAGTGAGTAGCCGAGCAGTTTAAAGTCAACGAAATATTTTAAACGTGTTGTAGCCCTCTTTCGTGGCCGTCCAACTGGATTTTTATCTTGTGCAGCTCCTCTATCTCCTGGTGGTGGCGCTCCGTCTTGTGGCGCACGAGCGAACGATAAAAATGAATGGTGAAGAGCACAAAAATGACCCCCACCGGCACCATTATGATTGTAGACGCCAGCGCCGCCTGCCACCCGCTGTCCTCTTCCGGAGCTTTTGTGGGCAGGTTTTTTGGTTCTTTTTTGGCGCCGACGGGCAGGAATTTTATCCAGCACAGAAGGACGACTTCGGCCAGGAACAGAAGGATGCCGAGGGCGGTGGAGAAGCCCCAGGCGAGCTCGATGTAGTGGTGCATGCGCTCGTGCGGGCTCTCGCTGACGGAGTTGAGGTTGTGGATGTTGCTGACGGCCTCCACGTTGGGCAGGATGCAGGTGCTGATGAGGAGGGCGAAGAGGTGGACGGCGACGAGCACGGTGGTGCAAACGCTGAAGGCGATCAGGAGCACCCGCGGGTAACTGTACTGCGTCTCCAGCTGCACCTCCACCATGGCCACCTGCGACAGAAAGACGGGTGTTAAAAAGTTTTCCATTCATTATGTAACTTTTCTGCCGTAGGGTTCGTCAAATGCTTTTCTCCAAGGAGGTGTTATTGCTTTGAATGTTTCACAGTTTGGTATTAAACGTCACGAAAACCAAACCAGACTAAGTTATAAGTCAGATCTGTGGAGAGGCGACCCCGCTCACAGTCAGAATACCTGTTTTTCTAGGTATTTTTGAGCTATAAAACCACCTGTAACTGAATACAGTGCTTAAGAAATGTATTAGACCTCCTGTCATGAAGACAAGAAAACACAACTTCATAGTATATCAAAAACTTGTTTCAAATTAATTGTAATTCATTAAGAAAATAACAACTGGAATAACAAAATCGTCCTTTGACAAATAATAACCCAAAATGTGAATATTTTGTGCGAGTCCCTTTGGCACAGATAACAGCTGGATTTTGTTATCGAGCTCCAAATAGTTTCTCACTGTTCCCAGAGGCTTTGGATGAGACTTTGGTGTCATTTTTGGGAAACATTAAACTTGAAAATTTATGGATAGCAACAATATTTTTATATTATATTATTATTATAGTATTAAAGATATTGTTTTGATAAAAAGATCTTGCATATACTGGCGGATTACACATTATAGAAACATAAAAAGATATTTTGGTAAACAGAAATACTGCTAAATTACATATGGCAGCAGCGGCAAACACCTTATACTGGGTGATGGTCTAATAAATTTATTTGTTAAGCACTATAGATGTAAGGTACGACTCTTTAATGTCACACTGTGGAACATTTCAGGCAGAGTAATGACACATCCACAGAAACAAGCAGGTGACGGACGACAAAACAAAACAAAAAATTACACAATGCACCTTGCAGGGCGAGAAGATGCACCGGTGGCACAGATCTGTTAGGGATATTTTCTGTTCCATATTATAATGTTTAGTTTTCGTTTGTTTTTATTTTATTTAATGAGACGGGGACAGTGCACAGTCTGCATTAACCTTAACAGGAGAGATGCATGTACCAGACTGTAGCGCTAATGCTTTATTTTAATTAATGTGTTAATTTATATTGTGCCGACTTTGTGCAGCACTTTGGAGACTTTGAGTTGGGAAAATGTGCTGTACAAATAAAGTTGGATTGGACTGGATAGAGCTAAATTCCACCTGTCGTCCCTGGGCAGGTTGATGTTATAGTTCATAAAATCAAACATATAAAGCACATGTGTCAAACATGCGGCCGGGGCCAGATCTGGCCCTCCAAGACCTTTAATCTGGCCCTCGGCTGATTTTTCTATTAAAATACTTAAAATTTTCAGATTTTTCTGTTAATTTTCTGCTTTAGCATAGCAGCGTCTCCGGCGTTTCTGTACGTTGCGACTCCCACCAGAGCAGCACAAATGAAGACTTTCCTCTTTCCAAACGCTCTTAAAGGACGATCGTTTTGACTGTCGACCGTGACCCTCATCAGCAAAATGTCAAAAAATGAGAAAAGCAGATGCTGAGTTCAGGATTTCCCAAGAAAAATAGTCTAATTCTTATTTGTTGACAGAGGTGAATGGGAAATCTGTGCTCAGTGTGTTTGGAACAAGTGGCCATGCTCGAGGAATATAATCTTAAACACCACTACGAGACACGGAGAAAAATACAATAACTTGAAGAGAGAACTGAGTTTTCTGATCCGGCCCTTTTGGGATCAAAGTAGGCTGCATACGGCCCCCGGACCAAAATGAGTTTGACACCCCTGATATAAAGAGAATGTCTTTATAATGACAGAAGCATCATAATTCTGTATTCTCATTCACACCCAGTTCTCTCAGCGCCTTAAAATCATCACCTTTATCAAAAAAATCATCATTCATTCACCAATAATTCACTCCAGAACATCCCACTCTCTCCAGACACTCATCAGACCACATGATGAGCGCAGGTTTGGTTTGTAATGTAATGTTTCCTCATCCCAAACAGACCTGGAGTTGTGTTTCGTTTCATTCACACATGTTTAAACACACAAACACCTGCATATTTAGGCCGAGTTCTTCTCTCAAACTGAAAACATCACGTGGTAATACAGGAAGTGCTCCATTGTGTTTTTAAATTCCATAACTTCACTAGAATCAGCGCTGGAATTGTCAATCTCTACAGAGTTCCCACTTTGTCACTGACCTTTCAAAACTTTTCCATCACCTAAAGTGAATTTTCCATGACTACACAGCTCCCAACATGTGCAGAATTTCTCAGACTTTTAGGGCTAAATATGAAATGTGAACTCTTTCCACTCACCTTATGGTTTGGTATTGTAGTTTTTTAACGTTCAAAATCCTGTCCGTGCATTTATTGTCGTCTCCTTTAAACAAAACACCTTATTGTATATTGTCCTGGTGGAGCGGCTGTGCAGACGTTCAGAAATAATCATAATAGCCTCATGAGAATTTAACAGAACGCTGTAGTTGTGTGAATGAGATACTAATCTTCTATGACTTTTCCAACACTTTCATTAAATTTACCCGCATTTTTCGGTCTATACGTGTTCAGAGTTTGGGTGGTACTTATACTCCGGTGCGACTTATATATTACATTTTTCACACTGACAGCCCATAGACCAAATATACGAATCGTATATATGAATCAAAAATGAAAAACAAATCGTTTTTTCATTTTGGTTTTAGAGACAAATAATAAAGAAAAGAGTTGTTTTTTCGTTTTCTTATTTTTGGTCCTATATTGAAAAACGAGGCAGCATGGTGGCCGAGTGGCAACACTCAGGCCTCACAGCAAGAAGGTTGCGGGTCCTTTCTGTGTGGAGTTTGCATGTTCCTCCCCGTGTCTGGATGGGTTTCCTCCGGGTGCTCCGGTTTCCCCCATCATCCTAAAAACATGCCCCTATGAACTAACATCAAGGACCATGATGTCCACCCTCCTGTGGGCTCACCACCTGCAGAGGGGTTCATAGGGGAGGTGTCAGGTGCTATGAGAATTGGGCAGCAAACTGCCCCCACGACCGAGGGAAAACTACTGCTTCATCTTAATTCCAATACATCTGACAACCCTGGTGGTCTGTATGCTTATTTTGATAAAACCAAGCAGATAAATAGCAGGATTTTCACTGTAAACTGTTCCAACTAGACCACGACCAAACATTTGCCAGTACATATATGGTAGCTATAATAGCTTTGTAACTTGCTTATGTAAACTAGACTTCCTTCAATACAAACTCTTCTGGGTAAAGCTGCACTGTTACAAAAAAAAGTTACTCTTGTGACCTTTGCTCATGTTTAGTTCATTCTTCAGCTATGCACAGCTCATATGTCTCAGAAACATTCAGTATTTTCTGTTCCTACACCAAAGTAAAGGCAGAAGTGACTCTTTTCTTTCTTTTTTTTTTTTTTTTACAGCTATAATCTTTATCTGGCAGTTTGTCACAACATATTTACTGTACATGACCAGTCAAAGGTTTGGACACATGCTCATTCAGTGTTTTTTTCTTACCACTTTCTACATTGTCTAAACTTGGAAGATATCAAATATATGAAGCTATAGATATATGGGCGTATTCATGCTGCGTTCTGTTGTGCTTGGGACTCAGAGAAAACAGACCTCCACCTCGAGAATGTGCAATGAACGGCCAATCAAAAAAAAATCGGGAATTAGAAACACAAACCTGAGTCAGTTGGATTTACGTCACAGCAAAAATGTCGGCGCACACAGTAAACGGGGAGAACTGTCTTTTAGTCATTTTGATGCGTTCAGTTGTTTATGTGTAGAGAAAGTGTCGTCTACAAACTTTGTAGTAACTTTTACGACTTTCTTCACGTCATTTGACAGTCGACACGAGTTTTTTTCTGAACTGTAAAAGTCAAACTACCATAACTGAGTCGCCGACAGCTAACGTTAGCTAACAGACTGTAACGTTAGCTAACAGACTGTAACGTTAGCTAACAGACTGTAACGTTAGCTAACAGACTGTAACGTTAGCTAACAGACTGTACATTAGCAGGAGCTCGCGATACCTGACGCTACATTAAACTTTCTCGGGTGTCCATATTTTCCCCGACTGTTGCAATGGAACAAATTTACAACGGATGTCGGGAAAAACTGACTCTGATTTATTGACTACTGACGTTCGTTAGAATGAAGGGTGAGTAAAGACAAAAAGGTAAATAACTCTACTAAATATTTTTCCACAAAGCAAAGGGTGGCTAATTTGAGTATTTGAATATACCATATATTTAAAAATTAGTAGACTTATTTAACTTTATATCGTATATCTCTTACTTCACATAGTTGATGTCTTCTGTATGTATGTAAATAGAAAAAAACAACTTTTCATGAGCTTGATTTTTATGTGTGAGAGACTTTTTAACAGGACAAACCTGCTCATCTGTTGTACTTCATTATGATATGATTAATGATCATGTTAATAGACTGAAGAAAAATAAACAAACTCACTAAACTAAGTAACTTCCAACTAATTCAGCTCTTTGTGCTCAGGTTGTGTTAAAATAAAACTCAGATTAAAGTCAATAATAAAAGCCCAATACTACTATTCTGATGATGGTGGATTACAAAAACATTAAAATAATTAAAGTAATTATAGTAAATGTTGTTGGTGAAAATAATATTAGTTTTGTAGTGATTTAAGTGTTTATTTACTACAATCCTGCACTTTACACGGACATGTTTGTCTTTTGCATTATCTTATCTTTTAATATTCACTGTTCACTTTTAATAAATAAATATAAATACAAATAAAAAATGGGAAAAAAGAAGAGAAAATTATAAATAGGCCAGAATATATAAATAAAACAAGGCCTAGCAGTATGGTCATGCTGCACTACCACATTTTAGATTTATTTACCTAATGTTGCGTGTTTGAGGGGAAGGAGAGGGTTAGGGGTGGGAAGCTTTGTTGTTTTACGGTTTGTGTCTTGTTTTCATGTTTATTATTGTATTGTTTAATGTTATATCCTATTGTATTGAATAAAAAGGTTAAAAAAAATAAATAAAAACCACCCCCTAAGCCCGTTTGACTGACCATAGCGAACCCTGAGAGCAGTGCGGAGGTGCGGCTGGAGGCCTTGAGCTTGGCCCGGCTCAGGTAGAGCTTCCTCCAGGACAGCGCCTGCGCAGAGTGGTGGTTGGAGCTGACCAGTTCCAGGTAACTGCGCCTCACCCAGTCCCTGTAGTCCATGCCCCGGTCTTCAGGAGGCTGCTGCCCCACGGCCGGGGACGGGGGGCCCATGGGCACGTTCAGCTCGCTCATAGTGTCTGCCGGGAACAAAGCACGATGGGAAAAGTTAGTTTCATAGAGCTGATTAACTGCAATTGAACTGAAAACACAATTTGAATGGGCATGTTTAGCAAATCACAAAGGCTACAGTTTTTGAAGTACCATAATTCCCTTCACAAATAAAAAATTATAACAAAAAAACAGTTAACATTATATTTTAGATCTGAACAACTAGCTGTACAACCAGGCCCTTCACAATAACACATTTTGAAGCACTCTTTGTCACTGACAACATTTCAAAACTTTTCCATCACCTAAAGTGAATTTTCCATGACTATACAGCACCTACATGTATGGAATTTCTCAGACTTTTAGGGATAAATATGAAACGTGAACCCTTTCCACTCAACTTATGGTTTGGTATTATAGTTTTTTTAACGATTAAAATCCTGTCAGCGCATTTATTGTCGTCTCCTTTAAACAAAACACCTTATTGTATATTGTCCTGCTGGAGCGGCTGTGCAGACGTTCAGAAATAATCATAATAGCCTCATGATAACTCAAAAGAACGCTGTAGTTGTGTGAAAGAGATGCTAAAATTCTATGACTTTTCCAAAACTTTCATTAAATTTACACATTTCCATGACTTTTCCAGGATTTCCCTGGGAACCCTGTCTCTACTAAACAAAAAGGCTGCAGCTGTACAACTAGGCCCTTCACAATAACACATTTCGAAGCAAATAATAGAAATATTGCAATAAACAATAACATTGAAACTACTTTATGCTACTGACACAAAGCAAAGCAAAGCAAATTAAACCGATTTGTAAATACAGCATCATTAAAAAGCCTGAGCAGCAACGAATAAACAACAGAAAGAAACAATAATCAGCCCTGAAAGTGAATTTTTCATCCGTCTATGGCTCAGATCTCACGTTATTACATAAAAAAGAACCAGAAACCTCCCCATGAAGGGCTCTATTCACGCTTACTGTAACTTAGTCTGATTTGGTCGTCATGAAGATAGAAAAGTTTAATGCTGTGACACATTCCAGATAAAGTAATAATATCCGTATGTAGAAAAGCATTTGACAGACCCTCCACTAGAAAAGTTACACAATGCACCTTTACATAAACCTCAATGAAATTTTGGATCCACTTCAAGTCAAAGTGTAAACACACAGCAGCTTTATTTCTGCTTTGGTTCCAAATTAAAGTTTCCTGGCTAACGTCCAGTCCATTTTTGATGTTATTATTATTTTGAGGAATGAAATGTGGAGTCATCTGAAGGTCTTGGGGCTCTTGGGAGGTTCATGTCAAAAATATGAATCTAATGTGGAACAATAATAAGCAGTTTAAAGCTTTCCCACAACAGCGTTTTGACTCTGGTCCAAGGAAAACATGGCTCGATATTTAATTAGTAAAAGACCTCACTTCTACATTCATCTAATCAGAATAGGGTCATCGAAAGCATTGAAAGATACTAATCGATACTGAATTTGGATACGATATTTATTGCAATATTTTGTGGAGGCTTAGAAAACTGAATATGCTACTATTTCCTCTTTCTTCTCCTTTTTGGATGAAAACTTTTGAAAAACTCTTGTAAAACTCTTGTCCAGTTGACATATTGAACTGTCTCCTTTACCGTGTATTCTACGTGGGTGACTGAGGGATTTTACACACATCCTCCTGTCATCAACACACAAAATCCTATCAAAAACACGGGGACAATTTACTCACAAGGAAGGCATTTTCCGTCTGTCCGTCCGTCCGTGGACACTTCAAAGCTTTGAAGTCTTTGAAGCTTTGTCTTCATGAAAGATCTGAACTCTCTTCTCAAATGTTCTGCTGCTGAAAGCGAGAACAACCCACATTCTCTGCTTCTTTGAGCTTTGACACATTAAAGCTTTGTAGTGTCTTTAAGTTCTGTTGCTGCAATCTGATTGGTGGAATTCCGATTCTAGAATTCTATATACAATAATTCAAAGTACGGCCGTATTTTGCCCCGCTGGCGGAGCTCTTGTTCTGACAGTTTAAACCCTCATTTAACAAAATAAAGCAACAATAACCAAAATACGGTGATATCGTATCATCAAAGGTCTCACAATAATAACGTGGACCATCACAATATATCGAATCACTGGCCAAATGCAGAAATAGCTAAAAAAAAACAGATGGAACTACATAGACCATGATCCTTTGCTCCGTTTCAGTGCAGACGACATGTAGAAATAACTGTTCTAAGCACTTTGAAATCTTCATTGCTTGGATTAAGTTTTGTGAAGGCATTTTTAGAGGAAAAAGTAGCATATCCACAGTTTACATATTGCAATAAATATCGTATGGTGAGATGTTTATGGTGAAAATATCGTACAGAGAGATTTGGATATCGTTCCATCCCTAATGACAATAAATGTTGCACCAAATGACTGCTCAAAGCATTTTAGAGTCAGTCTTGTTATTATGTAGAATATCATAATATCGTGAGCTTTACCACGATATTCCAATAAATATCGTAGCGTGAGGTTCATACCGTGACGATATCGTATCGTGAGATTTGGATATCGTTACACCCCTAGAATTTGTTTATATTAGTCTAATCATAGATAAGATTGCTAAGTAATGTTATTGTACAATTATTTTAACTATATTTTAGTGAAGTGAGCCGTCTAAACTGTCATATGAACTTTAATCGTGCATTGTGTAACTTTTTGACTGGGGGTCTGTCACCTGCTTGTTTCTATGGATATGTCATCGCTCTGCCTAAATGTTCCACAGTATGACATCCGAAAAGTTACACAATGCACCTTTACATAAACCTCAATGAAATTTTGGATCCAGTTCAAGTCAAAGAGCAAACACACAGCAGCTTTATTTCTGCTTTGGTTCCAAATTAAAGTTTCCTGGCTAACGTCCAGTCCATTTTTGATGTTATTATTATTATTTTTTGTAATGAAATGTGGAGTCATCTGAAGGTCTTGGGGCTCTTGGGAGTTCATGTCAAAAATATTAATTTAATGTGGAACAATAATAATAGATCTTCATTAAATGTTTACATTTTCAAGTAGGGATGTGCATTCCCATGACTCAACACGATACACACCACAAGTCAATATAATGTAAATATAATATAATATAATGTAACGTAAATAATGCTCTGCAAAGCGTCTTTGTGACATGTCTGTGAAAAACTCTATATAAATAAACACTTACTTATATATCATAATACATCCCGATACAAAAACAAAGGACCATATATTGTGATTTATCAATAATTATGTATAATATTATGGCTAAGTATCATTATCAGCATCATAAGAGGAAAAGAAAAAGAAATATATTTTATTTAATTCAAAATCACAAGAACAATAAATGGAACTTAAGGGTTTTCACGAAAAATATGACCTTAAAAAAATAATTTATTAAAAAATCGATCCAGGCGCATTTTGAGGCGATACTTAATCACGCAATGAAGGATCACGATATATCACTGAATCGATTTTTTTTGTGGTTTTATAGCTCAAAATACCACGACATTCTGACTGTGGACGGGGTCGCCTCTTCACAGATCTGACCTGTGACTTGAATGAAGATAGAAAGTTTTAAAGCCATAATAATAACATCTCCATAGAGAAAAGCATTTGACGGACCGTCAGTAGAAAAGTTACACAATGCATCTTTAAAAATATACAAATACATGCAAATAAATGTAATGAATGAATAAAAATAACTTTGCCATTTCCACTAGTTAAGATTACCTCCAGTTTGCATATGTGTATATTTAGAAGGAGCTGCACAGGATCCCTTACAAAGTTCAAATGACAAAAAGCAACCAACTATTAAATGACAATGAAAATGTAAGGTTTTAGAGAAATCACGACTGAAAAATGGCCTCAATTCTCTTTTATTTACATTTTAACCATTGCAAAACCGCAGCGATGAAGTGGATTTGAATGTGGCTAGCAAAGTTAGCACACGCTTCCTGATCTGTGCCTCCAGCGCATCTTCTATAAAACAAACAGCTAGCAAAACACAAAAATGCTTCTTACCTGATTTGTAACGTGATTTCTTGCAATTAATCCCAGAAAAAAGACGGCGCAAAAAAAATGTTGATCGCGTTATGGTTTTTCACACAAGAATTGAGTCCCGAAAACTACTTTTACTCGCACTTTTCTACGTTTTTCACTTCAAAATGGTCCGGAAAGCGTCTGTAGCCGGTTTAAAGTCATCCCAGAGTGGTGAGTGTCATTGTGCTCTGCCTGCGGATTGAGACGGCTGTAGCCTATAGAACAGTAGATGTCGCGTTCAGACTTTTCGCATGCGTTAATACCGCCGCCATCTTGGTACGGGAGTCTCCCTGGTCTAAAGCTTTTTCACAGTATCAGCGAGCAAAGATGCCACATACGGACTGAACCAGGACTAAACCAGGACTGAACCAAGGCTGAACACAGGACTGAACCAGCAGGACTAAACCGGGACTAAAACAGGTCTAAACCAGGACTGAACAGGAATATGCCAGGACTGAACCAGGACTTAACCACCAAGGATGAACCCAGGACTGAACCAGCAGGACTAAACCGGGACTAAAACAGGTCTAACCCAGAAATGAACAGGACTATACCGGGACTTAACCCAGGAATGAGCCAGGACTAAACCAGGTCTAAACAAGGACTATACCAGGACAGAACCAATCCTAAATTAAGAATAAATTGGGACTGAACAGGACTATACTAAGACTAAACCAGGACTAAAACAGGAGGATACCAGGTCTAAACCAGGACTAAATCAGGTCTAAACCAGGACTAAACCAGGTCTAAACCAGAACAATACCAGGACTGAACCAGGAGGACTGAACCAAGACTAAATTAGGAATAAACCAGGACTGAACCAGGACTAAACCAGGTTTAAACCAGGACTGAACCATGACTAAAACAGGACTAAACCAGGCCTGAACCAGGACTACCACAATGCTTCTTGGTCTGTGGGAAACACTGATATCTCCTTGCCCCCGATGTTCATTCATTAACAGCAGCGTTATCCAGTACCAAAATGGCGGCTTTGTTGACGTATTCGTTCCAATATTCAGCAACAGTCAATGCGACATCTACGGTTCTATAACTATGACAGCCAGCCAACCACAACACAGACCGGAAAAACAGAAGAGGGGGTTTCCGGAATGAAACTTCAGTACAAAACAGACTTTGGTTCAAAACATGTGCTGGGAACAAAGTTTAATTCTAAGAAAAGGCCTGACAACACTGAGAATACAGATTAAACGCCCTATATTATGTAAACGTGACCCTTGTGAGCTTTTAGCCGTCGTAGAAAGCACACCCAGAGTTGTGTTTTGTTTCATTCACGTTTGAGTAACACTTTATTAGTTTGTCTGCAACTGTCAAGCTGAAAATGCTCTGTTCCACCTTGTGATGTCATGAAGCAGTAGTTTTTTTGTTTTATTTTCAAGTTAACCGCTACTTCGCTACCTTTTACCTTTAGCTCAGTACAGTTGGGCAATTCCAGTGCTGATTCTAGTGAAGATGTATGGAGTTTAAAAACACAGAGGAGCACTTCCTGTGTTACCGCGTGACATCACAAGGTGGAACAGAGTGTTTTCTGTTTGAGAATATGCTGGGCTTGTGTGTTAAACGTGTGTGAATGAAACAAAACAAAACTCTTGGTATGTTTATAAGGAAATATAACATAGATTCAAAAAGTGGTCTGATGTAAAATGTGAACACCGTAAATGCGAAAGAAAAGCTCATCGTGTTAAATTAGAATACGGGGTGGGATTAAATAAGTAAATAACTAATTCAGTTCTTCTTCCCACTCCTTTTTGGGCAGATTTTTTGTTATTTCTGTTATTTCACTGTTATATGTTATGTGGATAATACGTTTTCCCATTGTAAATCATGTAAATTGTGCACTTGCCCAAAATAAATACATAAAAAGACACATTTTGCTCAAATACATGGAAAAGTTGGATAAAACTTGCGATCTTTTCTCCATGGAGCTGCTATTGCTTTGTCTGGAATGTTCCACAGTATAGCATTAAACCCTTCTATCATCATGGCAACCAAACCTGGGCAAAGTTTAGAGATCAGATCTGTGGAGAGGCGATGCTCACGGTCGGAACGTCTGTTTTTCGAGGTATTTTTGAGCTACAAAACCAACTATAATTAAATAAATGTGACGTAGAGCTGTCTAATGTCACACCGTGGAACATTCCGGGCAGAGCAGTGACGTATCTGTAGAAACAAGCTGGTGAAGTTACACAATGCAGCTTTAAGACAGTATAAAAACAACAGGGACGAAAGAGAACGGAGGAGGACTTTTATTGGGACAGAGGCACTTAACTACAAAGCAGAGTGGCACTTATGTACATCATTTCATATTTATAATACTGATGCAAGTCGTACACGTTTCAACAACAAATACACGGAGTAAATATCGCAGTCGTCCCACAGACAGAAAGCAAATTAAAAAGTCATATAAAACATATTCAGATGTTTATTAGACAGTGGATATCGTACATAACTTAAAGAAACACTGTTCACCAACGCTTCCAGTCAAGTAACATTCTGCGTCGTTCGGATATCAGGCGTTTTCCTGCTCATTTTTAGTGTTTATTCGAGACATTCGCGTGACTGAGAAAACATTCTGCTGTAAAGAAAGTGTCTGCATTGACTAGGGCTGCAAACAGAATCACAAAAGGCTGTCAGTTTTACAGAGGGGGTATTAACCGCTGACACATAACGCATTTAGATCACCACCTTTTATTGTTCTAAAAACGCTGTATTTGCAGAAAACGACGTATTAATGCACCACCACACATCTGCCAAGCTGTAGTTTAGACATGGTTCAGTTCTGTTGTAGAACCGGTTAAGTTCTGGTTCTGGTGTTATTGATCAGAAAACATTAGAACATCGTAGAAATCTCTAAAAACGTCTATTTTGCAGAACACCCCCTCTGCTCGTACCTTCATTTCTTTCACGAAACAAAACCTAACCCTGGAGTTTAGTTCTAAAATGTGATTCTTATATATTTTTTGCTCTTTATTCTTTTTCTCATTTCTTATTCGCAAAACTTTTAACAGAATCCTATTATTAAAACACAAATCGCAAACGGAAATCGATATTTTTCCCCAAACTGTGCAGCCCTAGTGACCGATGAGCGACGTTTCCCGTGATGGGACATGGCACCGTGAACCTTTGACTTGTGCTTTACGTAACCGCAGAACAAAACTCTTCAGTGCAAAAATAAAATCTTCACGGTAAGTCTGCTGTGCAAAATAAACGGTATATTTAAATAAAAGGAAATAAAACATCAAATATAGAATCTGAGGAGGAGCCGACGTCAGAGCTTCTGCAGTCTGAAGGCACGTTTAGAGCAGTACTGCGCTCTGGGACAGTTCCTTCGTCGGACTTTAACATTGCACACGTCCAGGAGTGGGTTTAGATTTTAGCAGTGGTGGAAAAAGTACTGCACGTTTAGTACTGCTGCTATAATTTGTACTGCAGTAAAAGTACACATAGAAAAAATACGCAAATACGAGTTACTTTTTTACACAATTTCAGTAGCGTTGAGCAGCTCCGCCTTTTATTCAACCCTCAAACTGCTCTTATTATATATATATATTCTGATACTCTCTTACATACTGATAGTTTGCGGTGGATGTGGGATGGGGAGTGGTGCTAACTAGAGGCACTGCGATGTCTAAACCTCTGTTACTCAAGAATATAAAGAACTGACTTCGGGTGAGCTGATTTGCGCCGTTCTCTCGTGTTGATGAATTGATTTTGTATTTTATTTTCTGCAGGTTTTGTTTAGTGATGTGTGTATTGCATCGCCATGGCAACTGCCGAAAATGCCACCACAGACGTACATGAAGAGTTATAGGGTTTAGTCAGTAATGTAAATAATCAGGCTCAACGTTTGTGGATTTAAGTTGTGCATATTTCGTGGCAAAATACAGTGCGATCAACAGGGAAACTGGCTCCTGCCGCCGTCGGAGAATACGGCATCAGCACGTTCTTGGATCTGGAAAAAAAAAAACGCGACATCGGCCAAACACGTTCACAGTTACTTGACCCGGACCACAGAGGTGCTGTGGATGGACTCCATGAGCGCGGCCAGCCGGCTGCACAGGTCGTGGGCGGCGTGCACGTGGATCTTTGGGGGGTCTTTGAGCACCACTGTCTCCGCCGAACAGTCCAGGACTCGGGGCAGGAACTCGCCCAGCTTCACCTGCAGAGACTCTGAGGGGACACACACGCAGAGGCGGCGTGAGGCCACAGCGGGCAATACACACGCAATACACAGGCAATACACAGGCAATACACAGCGGGCAATACACACGCGGTGCAGATCGAGGGTCTACAGCCTTTTTCCCCCGGGGAGCTACTTTTACAAAACGAAAATGCCAGAGAGCTGCTCATTTTAGCGGCCGCAAGAAAGTCAGACGATTATAAGAGAGAGGGCGAGTCTCTGGGTACAGTTAGATGCGGATAAAACATAAACCATCGTCCATTTATTAGTGTGCAAAGTTGGGCTTCAAAATTATACATGTACATTAGATGTAATGAACCAAATTTTTGTTCTTCAGCACAATAATATAATTGCGAAATCCCTTGGCGAGCCACTTGGAAGGAGCTGGAGAGATACGAGCAGCTCCAGAGCTACAGGTTGGAGACCCCTGGATCACAGACTGTAGCATCATTAACAGCAAATGTTTATAATCGCGATGTCAGAAAAATCATATTTACCCAAATCATTTTTTTAGACGATTGGGGGAATATTAGACAGCAAAAGGCCCCTGTAATCTTTTCTGTTCAAGTGCATATGACAGTTTTTACCATACAACAATCAATCAGTCAAACTTTATTTATAGAGCACTTTTCATAGAAAAATGCCACACAAAGCGCAGTTTACAGTGATTAAAAAAGAACAATCCCACATTTCGCACACTGCCCTCCACCCTCCACCCCCCACACATCTAAGATAAACAGATGAGGCTAGAAATGACTATCTGTGCCAATCCCACATAAAGCTGAACTAAACAAGTCTAACTGTGACATAACTCTTTATTTACTATTAACTGAAACAGGAAACTATGAGATTACTGCCTGTGACTGTATCTTTCTCTATAGTAACTATAATTCTCTACACTAATTCTATACTAACTATAACTAACTACCACAGAGAAAAAAAGGAAATAGAAGATTTTCGAAGATTTTTTTTCTCTGTTACTTTGCAGCTCATGTCATCAGTTTTCCCTCGGGCTGTGACGCTAATGGAGGCACTGCTCTGTCTGAAACTCTGTTACTCAAGTGAGACTTTAATCCGACCTCTGCTTTAACACAATCTGACCAAAAAGAACTGACTTATCTGGATCTAAAACAGAAGAGCTGATCTGAGGCGTTAAACAGGTCCGTCTCAAACAGCATTTCAGTCACAATCAAACACCAGAACAGAATCCTGACTGTACTGATCGTGGGCTCCTGAAAACGTGTAGTTTGAATCCATTTTGGTTTTTTTTTCTTGAGTTTCAAACAATTTATAGTAGTTTTTGTCAGTGTTTGCTAATGTGTGCATTACGTCACCATGGTTACTGCTGAACATTCCCCCATTAAACATCCATATTGAACCCCCCTCAAAGCGATGTCACTGCAAAGCTTCAGTCATTAAAATCAGGTACAAGGTCTTGATTCATGAATGGAAATGACTGGTTCTTTTATTTGAAAAATATCTCTAACTGTATCTTTGTTCAGTGTAGGAACGTGTAAGTTATTATTATTATATTGGTTATTATTTGTATTATTTGTCCACTCTGTCCTCTCCTGAACGTGCATTCCTTGATTAATGTAAATAAAAACTTCTATACATAAAAACAAATAAAGAAATGCCTGGTTCTTGATGAAAACGTGCTGAAATGTCCCTACCGTCCATGTCCTGGCTGAGGCAGCAGCACCAGTGGCTGCGTATGCTCTCCAGCGCGTCCCTGTCCTCCAGGCTCAGCGCCGGGTCCCGGCTCATCAGGTGCAGACAGGGGATCACGCACTCGTCCATAAGAGCCAGCGCTTCTGCCACTTTGTCCTCGTCACCGCTGCAGAACCACCGGGAGGCGCTCTCGTTCAGCGTCTGAGACAACGGAGAGGGGAAGAAAAGTCAGATCACGTCATATGAAGAGGTGAAAGTGTAAAGAAAGTCCCTGAGGTCATTAAAGGGCTCATGTTACGCTGTTTCCTGATGTGTCTGATGTTATAATGTTGTTTCCTCATCAAAAACAGACCTGGAGTTTTATTTTGTTTCATTCCCATATGTTTAACACATAAACCTGCATATTTAGGCTGAGTTCACAGTAAAAAAAGCCTTAAGATATACAGCAAACACTTAAATCGATCAGAAAATGACTTAAAAGTAGTGAAATTCTCTCGCTGCAGGGAGATCATTTTACCTCTAGATTAGAATTAAACAGTCTCAGAACTAGTAAGTAGATAATATATCTGAAAACAAGATGAAAAACCTGATATAAGGTTTAAATTCTTGGCCAGATCAGAGAAATTTGCAGTGCACGCAACAATACAAGAAATGCTCCACTGTGTTTTTAAAATCCACACACCTTTACTAGAATCATTTGGATATTTTCAGTCCTGGAATTGCCCCATCGTTACTGAATTAAAGGTAAAAGGGGCTGAAAACTACCGCTAATTACATGTTATCACAAGGTGGAACGGAGCATTTGGAGATTTGGAGACAAACAGAGGGTCACAACAACAAAACACAACTGTGGGTATGTTTTTGAGGAGGATACAACATTATAAGATGGCTTAAAGCTCACAAGCGTCGATTTAGCTTAATATACGATAGGACCTTTAAGAGGAGGGTTGTTATCAAAAATCAGATACTAATCAATACTAACAACAGCATTGAACCTAGACACTCATTTCCGCAGGTATTGATACTAAAAACACACACATACACATAGGGTGACCAGAATTTCAAAATATAAAACTGGGACATCCCCATTTTTTTCTGGTGTTTGGTAATAATAAAATTGTGAAACAAGTGCGTAATGAAGAAGACGACTAACACGTGAGTCAGTGTAGCCACATTTTCTTTGTTTTGGTCATTTTTAAGCAGTTTTTCTGTATTTTACCAAAACAAGTGTCAATTTATTCCTTTCTTTACTGTTGGCAGGTGTCAAAATGGTCAAAAATCGGGACATCTGCCACATTTCTTGTATAAAATTGGGACAAATAAGTGGTTTTGGAAAAATCTGCGGAACAGGGCTAAAAACTGGGACTGTCTCGGGTAAACGGAGACGTGTGGTCACCCTAAATTCACAGGACATAAATGGGCCTTTCCCGAACAGCTTCAGAACGATCTCGAGTTGTATCTGAACATGTGTAAGAGCACAGAAATCCTCCTGTTGCTTTTTCTAACTCACCGTGAGACATTTTCTTCTGTAGACGGAAATAAGGGAATCGTCCACTCCGCGCTTGGGTCCGTTCTTGAGCAAAGTGCTGTTGGTGTCGTAGGCGTGAGCCAGGTACGTCAGAGCTTCTCTCATTCTGAAAACAGCACCACACAATAATCACATAGTTGTTCTGATTTTGATTCTGATCTCTATTTTTCCTTTTTACTCTTTTTTTGTGTGTGTTATTCAGCTTTTTATCCCTATTTAAGTATGTTATCCTGATAATGCTGATGTATTTGGAAATGTTATTAAATAAAGTTCTGAAAAAAAAATTAAAAAAAATCACATTGCAAAAGACGGTTGTGTTTTCGTAGGTTTACTTGAATAAACGTGATGGGAAGATGGAGGTCCCTATGTATTCATGTTTGTGGTGGTCCAAAAGTTCTTCCTCACTTATCCTATGCATTCCAGATCAGAAAATAATATTGGCTCTTTATTTTTGAGTAAAATTATTTTTAAGCTCTCGTGTAAACATGGCAACTGTGGAACATTCTGAGCAGACATACTTACATAAAGAAGTAATAATAATAATGCATCAGTTTTATACAGCGCTTTTCAGGACACTCAAAGACGCTTTACAGAGCATTATTCATTCACTCCAGACCCGGTGGTGATAAACTACTATTGTAGCCACAGCTGCCCTGGGGCAGACTGACGGAAGCGAGGCTCCAATCTGCGCCATCGGCCCCTCCGACCACCACCAACACTCACAGACCACTTTCATACTAGGCAATGTGAGTGAAGTGTCTTGCCTAAGGACACTACCACAGTTTTTTGTGACTGGCGCCCCCCTGTGGCACCTGGAATTCCCAGTGTCTCCCATCCAAGTACTAACCAGGCCCTGCTGAGCTTCTGAGATCTGATGGGATCAGGCTTTGACGAGCCGGTATGGCCAGAAGTAGGTGACAGAAACGTTCCACAGTGCACCTTTTAAGTCCTTTTAAGTCCAACATTCTCCACACATGTTTGACTTACTTTCCGTTCTGGTAGTGCTCCAGACCCGTGAGCAGATACACGAACACCGTCTTGAACATCTTGTAGTCCTCGTGCCACTGCTGCAACAGACAAAGGGAAAAGCATATTGTTTCACTCGTATCTACAGATTAAACACACGATATCTCAGTTCAATATTTGCATTTAAGAAGTCCCCATGCGGATAAAAGTATGTCGAATAAATTACTGATAACTAATTGTAACCAAACAATGTGTTACAATTGAAAAAAGCTCGTCTGCAATATAAAATATAAACACTTAAATCAGAATCAGAAAATGACTTAAAAGAAGTGAATTGTTCTGTCCATGCAGTAATATAATTTTACTTGACAAGTTATCTTAAAATAAATGCCCACTGGACTAGAATTAAGCCGTCTCTGAGCTGGAAATACCTTTATAGATGCTAAGTTTTAGATAAAATGGTTTAAATTCTGCTCAATTCTAGATGAACATACTTTAAACAAGTTTATGATTAGTATGAATGGCCTGATAATGAGTTCAAAGATGTTAAATTCTAGATATAAGTACTTGAAATCAGTCTTGGATGACAGCAGTTAGTCCATTCGTACTAATCATAAACTTGATTTAAGTCTGTTTGTTTAGGTTTTCTGACTAGTTGAGTCAAGGAAAAAACATATGTAACAATTTTTAAGATTATACAACCAAATCATAACTATCCATCCATCTTCACCCGCTTAATCCGCGGGGTCGCGGGGGCAGTTTGCTGCCCAAAACTCAAAGCACCAGACCCCCTATGAACCCCTCTGCAGGTGGTGAGCCCACAGGAGGGTGGACAACATGGTCCTTGATGTTAGTTCAAATCATAACGAGTAAATCGATAATAAATCTGAAAACAAGAGGAATAACCTGATATAAGTTTTCATGGCCAGATCAGAGAAATCTGCAGGGTTTACAGTTGACTAGAAAGTGTTTTTTGTTGTTTTTTTTTTGTTAAAGGTCCTATATTACGCAAAACTGACCCTTGTGAGCTTTAAGTCATTTTATAATCCTATAACTTCCTCAAAAACATACTTGGAGTTGTGTTTTGTTTCATTCACACATGATTTAACCCTTTGGCCTGTGCTTTTCTACATTCAAACATAGCGCACATACTAGAAAAGACTGAATCCAATGTGCGAATACAGGTGAATTTGAGGATTTTATGTCTTTTTACTTACTTAAAGGCACCAGTCTTAAGAACTATTTCATTGTAAAGGTCCTTTATTATACAAAACTGATTCTGAATTATGTTTCGCTTCATTCACATATGTTTGAGGAAACCTTTATTATCAGTCTGTCTACATCTCCAAATGCTCTGTTCCACCTTGTGATGTCATCAAGTGATAGTTTTCAAATTAACAGCTACAACTTTCACCTTTAGTTCAGTCGAGATTGGCCATTCCAGGATTAAAATTATCCAAATGATTCTACTAAAGGGCTCTGGAGTTTAAAAAACACAGTGGAGCACTTCCTGCATTACCACATGACATCACAAAGTGGAACAGAGTGTTTTCTGTTTACGAGAAGAACTCAGCCTGGTTATACAGGGTTTGTGTGTTAAACAAAACAAAACTCCAGGTCTTTTTTGATGAGGAGACATTGCGATTCCATTATAACACAGATCAGAAAACAGCGTCACATGGGCCATTTAAAGGTGCAATGCGCAATTTTTCGCAGACATGTTATAGCTCTTCCTGGAAAGTTCCACAATATGACATTTTACCTTTCTTTCTTACATGTATTTCATTTCTGGCATTTTATTGTTCAAAAACACCTTGAAAAACCAAACGTGCCCACTGTGAGCTTCGAACGCCTCTCCACAGATCTGACCAGGATTGTCTCTGAGGACATGGATCCGTTTATTGCCATTCTGGAGTAGATCATTCCAGGCAAAGCAATGGACTCTCAGCTGACAGATCCTCCACCGAAAAAGTTACGCAGTACAGCTTTAAAGTGTAAAACATGAGGAGACATTACCAGGTACTCGTCCATGTCCATGTCATCGGGTTTGATCAGCCGCAGCTTGGATCTGGCCTCCCGCATGATGCTGATGGCCCTGGGTGGACAAAAGGCCAAACATTTAGATGAATAAAAACGTTACTGTGGATACTTAGCAGCTGATTGCATCCATACTGGACGAGGGGTGTGATGCTAACTGTAGGCATGCTCTGTCTGAAGCTCCGTTACTCAAGTCAGATTTTTATCTGAGTTTTAACACAATCTGACCAGAAAGCGCTGGCTTGGTTTGAACTACAACAGCTGAGGTGATTTGTGCCGTTAAACAAGTCTGTCTCACATAAAATTACAGTCACAATCTAGATAGCGTTAGCCAACTTTTTTTTTTGTTGTTAAAAATCAACACCATGAATGAAACAAAACACAACTCCAAGTCTGTTTGTGATGAGGTAACAGCAGAATAACATGGCTTAAAGATCACATGAGTCCATTTTGCGTGATATAGAACTTTTAAAATATAAAAAGAAAATGAATTTGGAGTTCATGAATAAAATGAAAAAATCATAATATCAGCTTTATTATATTATAAATGTTTCTTTTCAGTGTATATAACACATTTAGTTTAGTTTCTTGATGAACTAAAAAGCCTGTCAGGATCCAGACACTAGATGGCAGCATAAGATCATTATTTGAGCATCAATGATGCAGCTTCTCAGCATTAAGTCACAGCCACAAATTAATCAAAGCATCAATTCATTTTAACATGACTAAACGGAAAAAATTATGTTATTTTCTCCTCTATAAATAACTCGTACCTCTCGTCAAAGCTGAGGTTTCTGTCTGTAAACTGCTCGAGCAGCGTCCTCTCGATGATGCGTTTTGGAGCTTTGTTCTGGAAGAAATAAACCAGGCAGTGCTGCAGCCGCGAGTCTTCAGCCAGGGTCGCCTCCTCCTGGGACAGCTCGTACAGACGATTGTACTCCTCGTGGAAGGCCTGCAGGGGGCGCACAGTTACATTTGAGTGTGCATCAGAAAACTACTACCTCATTATTATGTGTAATTTATAGTATATACAGTATTTATTATTAACAGAGGTCGGCCTCACTGCTTTTAAATATTGACTCTACTTAAATGTGTTTTTTTTACTGAATGTATGTGCTTCTTTTTTTCTCAAATGCACTTTTTATCTGTTTTACTTGAACGCCCAACAGCCCTGCACAACAATTCCAATGTGTATGGACTTTTATATATGCACAAATGGCAAATACATTTCTTGAATCTTGGTTTCTACACATGCACATATAAAATGATTAAATAGTTAAAAGCTGTAAAAGTCGATTTTACACAATACGTCTCCTTTGGTAGAAGAGAATGTAAATGTGCTTATTTATCACAGAATAAGTTCTGTTATGACAGAGCTCCCCTCCGTCACAGGTGAGTGGGCACACACCACGTCACTATGGTTACGACACACTCACCCTGATGAGACCTGCCTCAGGACCGTCCTGGTCAAAGATCTTTCGGGCTTTGGCGATGGCCAAGATGATTCCCTGCATGGCTGGAGTTAGCATCATCTGAAAGAGACACGGAAGGGGTGAAGGCTGCACGATATCTGACTTATACTTCTTAAACTATGGGAATGGGTTGAGTATAATTATTCAAAAGTCAGATTTTAGCTCCTTAGTCCAGATGTAAACATGTGTTGACCCTGCTATAGTCCATGTTATAGCTTTATCATAGCTTGACCAATACGACCAATACTTAGAACTAGTATATTCGTAGACAGTGGCTCTTCCAGAGGATCTGCTGACCCTCCCTGACCAGTCGTCCTGTTAAACTGCACTGAGACCTTTGACTGAGACACAAAGGCCACTGAGAAGCACAGTGAAAATGTTGCAGCAACATCAACTGCAACATTTTCTCTCTCTTTTTACTCTGTGTTTGCACATTTTAAATATTCCTGTAAGTCTTATCCAAACTGCCCGTACCTCTTCATTGTATCCGTCTGCATCAGCTCGGACCATGATGCGACCCACGTTGGGGATCTCCACCTCCGACACCTCGTTCTCTGGCTGTTGGCGCTCTGCTGGAGCGTCCTGATGGTGCGTTTGCTGTGACTCGTTTTCTGGAGCGCTGTTTAAATCCTCCTGGTCGTCAGTGGCAGTGGGACCAGAGACAGTTCTCTCCGTGCTCTCCTCCTCCACCTGCACCTGCACCTCTGATGTCTCCTTTGGATCCGCTGTGGGGTCAGGAACCTAAGACCAGCCACACAGACATCGTTTTGTATGTTGATATGGAGCTCACTTCAATTTTCCCCATAGACTTTTTGAAAATTCAGCAATTTTTTATGTTATTTTTCCAGCTATGTGCAAGATATATGGCTGGTTTTCATTTTATTGGCCAATATTATTTAATACAGATGGGGAACAACTAAAATGTCTACTGTTAAAATGCTGATTTTTGCTATTATATATGAAGTTCTACGGTCTATTTCTGCTACTTAGTTAGAATTACCATTTATATTATTTCTCTTTGTTAATATATTATATTGTGATCAGTGAGCTACTGTGTCCAAATAATTTCCCTTGTGGATCAATAAAGTTTATCTAAGTTTAAGTCTAAGTTTGTAGGTCTATATGGAGCTCAATTCAATTTTCCCATAGACTTTTTGAAAAATTAATCTATATAAAAAATGTCCACCTGTGTGCGAGATATATTAACAACTTTGTGATAGGTCTTGTGGTCATTAGTTACCACCTTAAACTGTATATTTATAAATAGGAAGTGTTCATGGGGGCGATTCTGGCTCCGGTTGACTTCACATTGTAAAAGTGAAAATCCTCTCTGTGACTGTGGCTGCTGTACAAGACCCGCTCCACAAATCCTTCAATTTCGCTATTTTGTCCGTAAATAAATTCCTCTTCCGAATATGTCTCTAATAATTTATTCTGTTGTTTCTGAACAGTAACAACAACTATCATGCTACTGAGCACTTCCTGATTATCTGACAATACAATAAAATAAAATGAGCTGCAGACACACAATGGACTTATTTTGATATCAAAAGCTGCATATACAATATATCTGTACTGGGCAAGATACAGTTTGATTAAATATTAGTGCTGTCAGTCTAAAATATTTAAGCGTGATTAACCTTATGAATGTCATAGATAAGTCAGGATTTACCGCAAATTAATCGCACATTTTTGTCAATTCAATTCAATTCAATGTACTTTTGTAGCGCCCAAAATCGCAACAACAGTTGCCTCTAAGGGCGTTCCAAGATTTGGATGAGCAAAACACACACACAGACATATCAAAACAGCAAAACAAAACAACATTCATGTAAAGCAGCAAATGAAACATTGTCCAGTCATCCCCTGTCCTTAGACCCTCCTTCTCAGCAAGGAAAAACTCCAAAAAACCCAGGGTCCTGGAAAAAAGAAGAAACCTCGGGGAGAACTACAGTGAAGGAGGGATCCACTCCCATAGACGGACAGGCTATAGATATCCAGGCCCGTGGGCCAGTTCGGTATGGCCACATCTACTCAGGTGGGGAAGGTGTCCTTTGAATAATCATTTTAAGACTCTCATCAACCTAGAAAAGTGGATAGGCTTTGTGCAAAAGTTTTATTTTATTTTTATTTTTATTGCAACTGTGTCTGTGACCGTGTTTGTCGCCCCAACGCTGCTGTACTTCGGGCCATGACGTCACCACACGATGCTGTTTGGTTACATGTCGCAGCAGCACGTGGATCTATATGCAGCAGAGCTAATGCTTTAGTGGAGAAAATAAGTCCAGAGGCAGAAGTATCTATTAAATAGTAAGACAGATATGAGGACATGAGTCCTGCTGTGATCCACTCCTCTGTTAGTTTATGGATATAACAGGTTGGAGCAGTGAGAACTTCTCACTGTCACAGTCCTGTCAGAGCGGATTCGCCATATGTTTTGGAGAGGACTTTATTTCGTGTTTTCCTCATATGAATAACATCAGTGCACACAGGGCTTCTCAGTTTCGTCCAAATTGTTTTGCTTCCTGTTTACAGCCGGATCCTGTAGTTTTTCTAACGTCACAGCAGTGGCCACAGCTTAGAAAAAATCTAGTTTGTGATAAAAAAATTAAAAGGGTTTTGCGTTAACTTGTTAATAAAGCAATATTTTTGACAGCACTATTAAATACATGTGAAAAATCAGCTACAGGAGCCTTTAATTTCACATATGTAATGTATATATGTAATAATGTGCTTATAAAACTTTTGACCAGATGTTTTTATTGGTCATGATTGTTTACAGGCACAGATTAGACTGTCTCACACCTCAGACGACGCCTCCTCGCTGTGTCTGTATCTCCAAACTGCATAACCTGTCACTATGTTAAGTGGTAAAATTAGCTCCATGACCCATATGTGCGCTCGGTATTTACATGCCCTGGTATTTCTGACCCACATCTTCCAGGGGGAGGGGGGCAGGTGGCGCGCGGCTTACCAAACCGGGAGCCTCCTTCAGGGCTGAGTCGGAGCTCTGGCCCTGGTCCAAGCAGTCAGAAGGTTCTGGAGGTTTGTCATCGCTCGGGCTCTCGGGGGCCTCGGGGGGGTCTGGTGCCGCCTCTGAGGTGGAAAGAAAATATGTTGATTTGTTTAGCGGAAAGTCCCCATCTCTGGTTATGTTTACAGCCAGAAAAACGTCAGACTAGAGAGAAAGATGTGGCCATACCGGCTCGTCAAAGCCTGAACCCGTCAGATCTCAGAAGCTAAGCAGGGCCGGGCCTGGTTAGTACTTGGATGGGAGACCACAAGGAATTCCAGGTGCCACAGTGGGGCGCCAGTTGCAAATACTGTCGTTGTGTCCTTAGGCAAGACACTTCACCCACATTGCCTAGTATGAAAGTGGTGTGTGCGTGAGTGTTGGTGGTGGTCGGAGGGACCGATGGCGCAGATTGGCAGCCTCACTTCCGTCAGTCTGCCCCAGGGCAGCTATAGCTACAATAGTAGTTTACCACCACCGGGTCTGGAGTGAATGAATAATGCTCTGTAAAGCGTCTTTGAGTGTCCAGAAAAGCGCTATATAAAACTGATGCATTATTATTATTATTATTAAAGATGTTTTGAAGGATTACAAAATAAAATGGGCTCATAGTTTAAAGGTGCACTGTGAAACTTTTCTAGTGGAGGGTATGTCAGAAGCTTTTCTCCATGGAGATGTTATTGCTTTGTCTGGGATGTTCCACGGTATAGATTCAGCCCATCTGTCTCAAGGGAGACAACTTGGCTCCATCAGTACATTACTTTACAGGTCAGATCTGTGGAGAGTCGTCAATATTCACAGACAGAATTATTGTATTTTTGACCCGTAGAAACACCTGTAATGAAAACATGTTAGAGAAATGTGTTTCATGTTATTCCATGGAACATTCTAGGCAAAGCGATAACATCTCCATGGAGACAAGTAGATGTTGGACCCTCTACTCCACCAGAAAAGTTGCGCAGTGCACCTTTAAATACACAACAATATTTTTTGGACGGCATAACCAAGACTCAGCGATACCAATATTCACTTTTTTAAATCCATAGCAAGGCCCAGTTTATAAAAATGTATTCACCTAAGATATAAAATAAGTTTTTTTTTAAACGTACAGCCATAATTTTTTAGCATTATTACTCCATCCATCCATCTTCTCCCGCTTAATCCGGCTGGGTCGCGGGGGCAGCTTACTGCCCAATACTCATAGCACCTGACCCCCCCTATGAACCCCTCTGCAGGTGGTGAACCCACAGGAGGGCATTATTACTCTTCTTTTCCATTTTTCTGATGCAATTAATGACTATCTGGGAATGACTCATGGACACAGAGTGAATGGGGCAGCACAGAAAAAAGAAATCAGTATAAAATATCAGTATTAAAGACTATTGATATAAGCCAATACTGATATCACAAAAATAGATCTATATTGACCAGTACTGATACTAGAACTGATCTCCTGCCCCGATTTTTTCCCCCTTTAAAGGACCCATATTACACAATTTTCTGGTCTATGTTTTAATGTTTCTTCATCACAAACACACCTGGAGTTGTGTTTTGTTTCATTCACATGTTTAACACACAAATTCTGTAAAGTTAGGTTGAGTTCTTCTCTCAAACAAAAAAACACATTGTTCCACCTTGTGATATCACGTGTCAATACAGGAAGTGCTCCACTGTGTTTTTAAACTCCATACACCTTCACTTGAATCATTTCAGCTCTGGAATTTCCTATTCTCTTGTGAACAAAAGGTAAAAGGCCGTAGTTAACTTGAAAACTACCGCTTCATGGCATCACAAGATGGAACAGAGCATTTAGAGCTTTGGAGATGTAGACAGACTAATATTAATACAGGATTATTCAAACAAGTGTGAATGAAACAAAACACAACTCCAGGTATGTTTTTGATGAGGTAATAACATTATAACATGCCCTAAAGCTCACAAGAGTATTTTTTCTCTATATAGGACCTTTAAGTACTGTCAGTGTACTTTTTGCTTCCTTCATACCTTCTTCTTCTTGCGGTGTCTGCTCCTGCTCCTGTTCCTCCTCCTGGGTTTGTGTGTGAGCCTCCTGCCCCTCTGTACCCTCTGTACCCTCTGTACCCTCAACAGACTCTGCAGACTCGTGAGACTCTGTGGGCTGTACAGACTGAGTGGCCTCTGGTTCCTGGTTCTTCTGGTGTAGTTCCTCAGCTCTGTGCTCTGTTGTCTCCGTGCTCCCCGTGCTCTCTCCCTGAGGAGCAGCAGCAGAGGCCTGACAGAACTGCTCCTCCCACTCGCTCAGCTCCTGTTGGAACCAGCGGTTGTCCTCGTGGACGTAGCGCCGCAGCACCGGAGGAAGAGAGTCCATGCCCACAAGAGGCTGACCCGTCTCATCATCTGTGTCTTCTGAGGAGAAAAAAGAGAAATATCTATTTTAAAAGTTGGACAAATAAAAGGAACTGTCACCTGCGCTGTTTCTAAAAAGTTGCAAAAATCACAGCTGAACCTGTGTTCCTGGTTCCTTAACCTGCAGATAGAAGAAGAATGAGGAAGTTTTTCTCATTCTCAGTATAAGGACAGGACTTTTTTTTTATTTATTTAAAGGAAAGGTGAACATGTAACAGTAAAGTTGCATATAGACTGGCTGGACTCAGTTCAAGAACTGTTTTTCAGCTGGTTCCTATTACAAAATTACATGATTACAAACAAACAACAAGTACAAGTATAAGTATAAAATGCAGAATTAACAAGATACGAGTGCATGAGATGATAAATTCAATAATAAAGTGCATCTTGGAGTGAGTGCAGGTTTGATTTGTTTTTAGATATGTGTAGAATCCCTCATTCGTCCAGGTAAAATCCATGGGAAAGGGCAGAGCTCAATTTGTCAACTGGACAAGAGTTTTTGGCAGAAGATGCTTTGCCGCTCATCCAAGCTGCTTCTTCAGTTCTGGTCAGAATGCTGGAGGACATGTGTGAAGCCGTTTAAATTGTGTGACGGGGGCAGCTACATGTTTCATGTGAAAGATCAGAACCTCCAGAATTCTCTCAGTGAGCTGCAGAGGCTGCACTAGCACTGAGTCATGATTAGCTGCTGGTGCTGAGGGTTTATATAGTGGGGATTCAGATCAGAGAGAGTCCTTTCAGGTTTAAACCAACTCCATTATAGCAACTGGAAACCCAAAGAAGAGACTCATGCGAGGCTCATTCTGCTTCTGATTGGATAATCGTCTAATCAGAAAACATCCATCCATCCATCTTCTCCCGCTTAATCCAGCTGGGTCGCAGGGGCAGCTTGCTACCCAATACTCATAGCACCTGACCCTTCCTATGGTGAGCCCACAGGAGGGTGGACAACATGGTCCTTGATGTTAGTTCATAGGGGTGCAGGCATGTTTTGGGTTGATGGGGGAAACCGGAGCACCCGGAGGAAACCCAACCAGACACGAGGAGAACATGCAAACTCCACACAGAAAGGCCCGGGCGACCCAGGGATCAAACCCGCAACCTTCTTGCTGTGAGGCCTGAGTGTTGCCACTCAGCCACCGTGCCGCCTCATCAGAAATTGGCCATTATGTCCAATGTTTTTGTAATTCATAATAAATCAGCATAACAATTGTTAGCAGTAAAAGTATAAAATATTAATATTTTTTTCTTTTGGCTGTGTAAAATCAAAAACACTGATCTATGTATTGTCAAGAACCTTTAATACAACAGGGCTTGACATGAATCAGAATAAAAGGCTAAACAGCTCTGTAGCAGCTAATGTCCATTACGTGAATCTTAATCTTAAGCTTTCTTGTAGCTTGGACAGCCCCAGAGAGCAATGGATGTACAAACAAAGCCTCACATAAAGTATCAATATTTCTTAGTATTTCTGGTCCTTGATGCCAAAAACCAACTGAACTCCCCTCACCCGTTATGAGCTGGGGCATCCTGTCATCGATGTACATGAGGCAGTAGGCGCTGGCGTTGGTCATGCCTCCGAAAGAGTCCCGCTCCAGCTCCTCCCAGGACGACTCGCTCACGGTGATGTCGTTGTACTTGATCCAGCGCTGGTGGGCGTGGTCGTAGATGTACGCCCAGTAGTGACCCGCAGAAGCCTGACCCTCATGGACAAGGACGGCGTGGAGTCTGTACGGCACCTGGACAACGATACAACCACAGACTGAACAAAGAAGTGGACTAAAGGAACGTGACACCGTTATAGGGGCAGATTTGGAGCCAGGATCGTGTAGAGTGGGTTAATACGAACATTTTAAGAACACGATTCTCACCGCCGCAGTTAGAGACAGAGGCAATCATTTTTCAATGTAAAGTAAACCGGAAACAGAGTCGATGGAGTTGGAAGTACCCTCATGCTCACTTCCTATTTCCTATGCTCACTATCGGGTTAGCTATGTTCATTTATCTATACCAGGGGTGTCCAACCTTTTTCCTTCAGTGAGCTACTTTTACAAAACGAAAATGCCAGAGCTATTACTTTTAGCGGTCACAAAAAAATTGAGTGGATTGAAGAGCCACGGTGAGCCTTAGATGAAGTACAGTTAGATGCCTAAAAAATATAAACTATTATCCATTTATTAGTGTGCAAAATGATACATGTACAATGGTAATAGACACTTAATCAATCAAATTTGACTTATTCACTACAATATGTATAATTCAGAAATCTCTTGGCAAACTGCTTGGAAGGGGGTAGAAAACTACTGGTAGTTCCCGAGCTACAGGTCGGAAACCCCTGATCTATACAGTCTTTGTACAACATACTGTGCACTACTCCATCCAATAAAGGAGGTTTTGTAACCAACAGGGGTGTTAACACTGGTCAAATTAATCTCGATTCACACAACTGAATGTATCATCTTAATTTTCGATACACAAACTAGACCCTAAACCAGATCCAAACTAAGACAAAATCAAATCCAGAATAAACTAAACTAGGACTAAACCAGGATCAAAACAAATGAAACACAAAGCCCCGTGCCTGCATGCATATCACTAGTCATTCCCATGCCGTGCTAAAAGGGTCTATGGAGATCTAAAATTGTTTTGTTAGTAATGATGGAGTTGAGTGGTGTTTTGGAGTGTTACCTGGCACAGACTGTTATCAGAGTACATGCTCTCGAGCTCCTGGGACACTCTGTCGATGTTGGCTTTAAGTTCTAAAAAACACACAAATGAGCAATGAACATAAACAATCTTAAATTATATATATATATTTTTTTTCATTTGTTCTGTCAACTTTTAAACACAAAAATAATAATAATACACAGCACTTTCAAAATACTTAATGACGCTTTACGTGACGAGACAAAGGCAAACAAAAGAAATAAGAAACGTGCAACTTTATACAACTTTCTGGACATTTTAAACATGCTGTATCGTCCACTTGTTAAAAACTGTGAGTTGTATTTTTGCTTCATTCACACTTGTTTCATTAATCCAACGCACATACCCTGCATATTTAAGGCATATTTAAGGCTGAGTTGTTCTCGCAAACAGAAAACACTCCTGTTCCACCTTGTGACGCCATGTGGTAGTACAGGAAGCGCTCTATTGTGTTTTTAAACTCCAAACACCTTCACTAAAATCATTTGCAGCCCCAGCATTGCTAATCAGTGAACTGAACAAAAGGTAAAACGTAGCTGTTAACTTGAAAACTACCACTACATGACATCACAAAATGGAACAGAGCATTTTGAGCTCTGGTGACGTAGACAGACTAATAATAAAGGATTACTCAAACATTTGTGAAGGAAAATGTTAAAAAATGTAAAACTATACTTGAATCTTACCAAATAAAGTCATATTTAGGATGCACAAATTAAGCAGAGAGAAAAAAAAAAAGTTAAATACTGTGACTGAAAGAGGAAGGGGAAGAAAACACAGCTCCAGGTATGTTTTTGATGAGGTAACAGCGTCTTAAAGCTCACAAGAGTCAGTTAATATTAATATAGGCCTTTAATTCTAACGTGTGATGCTTAATACCGTTGATATCGTTCTCGGCCTCGGTCCTCCAGCGCTGCAGACAGTTCTTGACGTGGCAGAGCTCCTCTTCTGTGATGCTGTGAGGGGCGGGATGAGGGGGGCACTCCACCGGGGGTCTGCACTGGGTAAACGGTTTGTAGATGGGCGTTCTTTGGCACGTTGACACGCCAGCGCTCAGGCCATCGGACACTTCCTCTGTTTCACTAAAGAAAACAAAATAGTTGTATTGGGTTTAGATTGTTGTAGCGATAAAAGTAAGGTCTGACTCATATATCGGCTGGAGATATTTTGGATATTTTGGAGTGACGTCTCGCTGGGGGTGTTCTGTGCGTGTCTTTATTGGCCTAATGTGCAGCAGTTACCATGGTGACAAAATGCACACATTAGCAGAGACATAGAACGGTAGATCTTGGTACAGGGTAAAGTTTTTCACAGTATCAGCGAGCGAAGATAAACCAGGTCTAAACTAGGACTAAAACCGGACTGAACCAGGACTGAACCAGAGCCGAATCAGGACTAAAACAGGCTAAACCAGGACTGAACCAGAGCTGAACCAGGACTAAAACAGGCTAAACCAGGACTGAACCAGGATTAAACCAGGTACAAACCAGGACTGAACCAAAGATGAACTAGGGCTGAACTAGGTCTAAACCAGGACTGAACCTGTGCTGAACCAGGACTGAACCACGTCTAAACCAGGACTAAAACTGGAATAAACCAGAGCTGAACCAGGACTGAACCAGGACTAAACCAGGACTAAACCAGGTCTAAACCAGGCCTAAAACAGAGCTGAACCAGGACTGAATTAAAAAACATAATTTTGCCACTTGTAGACTCACTCACAATGGGAAGACTTTACTGAAGTCAGAAAACTGTTACTTCAGTAAAATATTACTCAAGTACGAGTAAAAGTCTGCTGCTAGAAGAGTACTCTGAAAAGTACAACTGTAAATATTTCCTACCGCCTCTGTTAGAAGATAAGACATTACCATAACTGACTCGAACATCCAGGGCGGCATTTAGAGCTCATCAAAAGGTTAACGCGTGCTAAAGTCAGTTGTTGTTTTGACAGCTTTATCCTGGATGTGGTGTGTTTAGGGCCCACCTGTCTCTGGGGCTGTCGCTGCTGAGGGGGTGAGGGGGCGGGGCAGTGGGGGTAGTATTCGAGGGGGTGGGGGAGGAGGCAGCTGCTCTCAGGTCCTCTGCAGGCGACACGTTGGACGGTTTGGTGGTGGCGAACTCCAAAACGAACTGAAGCATGTCCGTCAGTGGGTACTTGGTGGGGCCTGAGCCGTAGTTTTTGTAGCTGTGAAAATAAATAATGTGGATATGCAAATATCCCCCTATACCTTCTTTTTATTTATTTAATGTTCTTTTGTTGTTTGGTATTGTTGTTTTTGTTTTTTTTTGTATGTGTGGTATATTTTGTTATGTCTTATGTTTATTTTGTTATTAGTGTGCAGCATTCCCTCAAAATGACAAAAAATATGAATAAAAAATAATCATGATCATATAAAGGGCCCATAGTATTAAGATATTTTCTGATTTTCGATGTTATAATGTTTTTTCCTCATCAAAAATAGACCTGGAGTTCTGTTTTGTTTCATTCACATCTCCACTGAACAAAAGGTAAAATGTTGCTCTTGAAAACTAACACTTCATGACATCTCAAGGTGGAACAGAGCATTTTGAGCTTTGGAGATGTAGTGAATAAAACACAGCACAACTTCAGGTATGTTTTTGAGGAGGTAACAACATTATAACATGATTTAAAGCTCACAACAGTTTGAGTAAAATAGGATCTCTAAAAGTCATAATTTTCTTACCACTCAAATTTCTGTTGGAGCGCGGCCAGTTGTTCCTTGAGCTTCTTCACCGTACTTCTCCGCTCGTGTGTGAGTTGTATATTTTGGTGAAGATATCTGCCGCAAAATACATTTCACTTATTATTTTTCTAATAAACAAATATCAAAAAAATTTAATCTCACAATTTTTTTTTCTCCTACAAATTACCTGTCCATGTAAATAATTTGTGGGAATTCTAGCTTCTTGTGAATCTTCTCGGGTCGACCCAACTGTGTGTTAAACTCAAACCTGGAGAGCTCAAACGTCAACACCGGGGGCAACTTTTTGAACCATCTCTAAAATTAAAATTAAAATTAAAATTAAAATTAAAATTAAAATTAAAATTAAAATTAAAATTAAAATTAAAACACTGGAATTAAAACAAACACTGGAATTAAAACACTGGAATTAAATTAAAATTAAAATTAAAATTAAAATTAAAATTAAATAAAAAATAAAATAAATAAAAAAGTAGAAATAAAATTTAAAATAAATATAAAAATAAAAATTAAAATTAAAATTAAAATTAAAATTAAAATTAAAATTAAAATTAAAATTAAAATTAAAATTAAAATTAAAATTAAAATTAAAACTAAAACACTGGAATTAAAACAAACACTGGAATTAAAACAAACACTGGAATTAAAACACTGGAATTAAATTAAAATTAAAATTAAAATTAAAATTAAAATTAAAATTAAAATTAAAATTAAAATTAAATTAAAATTAAAATTAAAATTAAAATTAAAATTAAATTTAAAATTAAAATTAAAATTAAATTAAAACACTGGAATTAAAACAAACACTGGAATTAAAACAAACACTGGAATTAAAACAAACACTGGAATTAAAACACTGGAATTAAATTAAAATTAAAATTAAAATTAAAATTAAAATTAAAATTAAAATTAAAATTAAAATTAAATTAAAATTAAAATTAAAATTAAAATTAAAATTAAAATTAAAATTAAAATTAAAATTAAAATTAAATTAATTAAAAGGTGCCCTGTGTAACTTTTCTGGCGGAGGGTCCTTCGGCATTAAACGTATCCATCTTGCATTTACTCAATAACATTGTTTTTTATAGATCTAAAAACGTGCATTCACTGTGCATGGGCTCCCCTCTCCACAGATCTGACATGTAAGCCTGCTGTCTCCATAGAGATAAATAAGTTGAAATGTTATACTGTGGAACATTTCAGGCAACATGGAGAGAAGCAGGTGATAACGCTCCACGAGAAAAGTTACACAGTGCACATTAAAATTAAAATATTGAATTCAAATAAAAAAAAACAAAAAAACAATACAATAAAAAGCAATACATAAAAACCACATTTAAAAAATAAATTATTAGTATTTTTATCATTCTTTCACCTCTCTCCCAGATGTGACGCAGTGGTCTGAGTGCAGGGACTCGATCTCTCTCTCCACCATGGCGCCCTCCAAACATTCGTCCAGGTTGTTGAAGCCGTTCACTTGCAGCGGGTACTGGCCAAACTGCTCTATGTTACACAGTGTTTTTCCTGGTTTAACAAAGATCATTTATATATTTAAAGTTTGCATCAAAATATCTTATAGGGAAATTGAACCCACCTTCGTGTAGTCGCTCTGTCACAAAAGTGCCGTAGAAAAGCTGGACCATGGGGTTGTTCAGTTTGTCCTTTTCATCACTAAGAAAACACGTGTTATACTTTAGTAAAAACTCAAACGCAACAAAATATATCTTATATTTAATGTTTAACAGTGGTTGAAAGTAACGAAGAATAAAAGTAAAAGTACACTTAAGTATAATTTTTAGGTACCTGTACTTTACTTAAGTGCATTTTGCAGTAGTGAATACTTTTGACTTTTACTTCACTACATTTCAGAACATGTATCTGTACTTTATACTTCACTACATTTTAGAACATGTATCTGTACTTTTACTTCACTACATTTCAGAACATGTATCTGTACTTTATACTTCACTACATTTTAGATCTGGACTGAAAAGTAAAAAGGACTTTTCTTTATGCTTTGAGACTTATTTTTAGCACATTCAATTTGAGTTAACATTTCCAATTCTGAGCAAAGCAAATATACAAAAACACAAAAACGGCTAGAAAAAATAAGACATTGATAGAATCACTTAAAATCAGCTAAATTCTTTATCAAAATCACTACATTTGATGCTTTCATTGTTCTAAAAATGCAAAATACTTTAACTTTTTACTCTTAAAGCACAATTTTACACAGGTACTTCGATAGTTTTACTTATTATTTCACGCAATAGTTTTACTTTTACTTGAAAAATGTTCACTCACTGACAAAACTGAGCACTTCTCCATTGATGCACAACTTACTTTCCATTTGCAGCCAGCTGAAAGGCGTCTTCGAGCCAGTCCAGGAGCTTGTGCGTAAACTCACTCACATCCTGAAAAGTATACATGGTACTAGGTTTAGAGGGGTCATATCGCACTATTTTCTGTTCTTTGTGCTAATGTTGTTCCTATACTGGACTATTTGCTCTTAAACTTGTTCTGATACAGCTCAAGATCATTGTAAAGCCATTCACAAAAGGTTCATTTCTGTTCTGTAAATGTGACGTTCTTAGTACCAGTGCCTACAATACATTTCTATAAGTATCTCATTTCGATACTGGTTTTAGTATTGCATTGATTATTGTATAGATTAATTGCCACTAATCAATTATTGAAGTAATCATCAGTTAATTTATTAAGCATAGGCTCAAAAACATGAGCTGAGAAGAGGTTTCGTAACTTAGACAGAGCTGTAATTAGATGAAAATACAGGAAATGTGTCTTCCGTCTATAAATATAGTCCATCAGGAAGCCGTCGAGCCGCTTTACTTCACTTCACTTATTTAGGTCTCATATTCACAGGCCTTTTGCTTTCTTAAAGGTCGTATATTATGCAAAATGGACGCTGTGTCATAATGTTGTTACTCATCAAAAACATAAGCACTGCGAATTTCTCTGATATGGACAAGATTTTAACACTTATATCAGGTTATTCATTTGTTTTCAGATTTATTATGGATTTAGTAGTTCTGAGACTGCGTAATTCTAGTCTAGAGGTAGTTTATATTAAGATTAAAACTTATCTTGCCGCATGGACAGATCATTTTAGTCATTTCTGATAGATTTAAGTGTTTATATCTTAAATTTTGGCCAAGCTTTCTCGCAGTATGCAGAGTTGTGCTTTGTTTCATTTGAATAATCACTTATTTTTAGTTGTTCTGCATCTCCAAATCTCAAAATGTTCTGTTCCACCTTGTGATGTCATGAAGCCGCAGTTTTCAAGTCTTCCTAGTTTTCGACAGCTGCCTTTTACCTTTATTTCAGCAGAGATTGGCAATTCCACGGCTGAAATATCCAAATAATTCTTGTGAACACAGTGGAATGCTTCCTATGACATCACAAGGTGGAACAGAGTGGTTTTAGTTTTCAGTTTGAGGGAAGAACTCGGCCTTAATACACAGAGTTTGTGTGAAGGAAACACAACAACTCCAGGTATGTTTGCGATGAGGAAACAACATTGTAAGTTAGATGAGAAAGTAGTGTAATACGGGCCCTTTAATCAATAATCAATCAAGTAGTAGCAGCAGAAATATTGGACCTGCTGAGCCTCGCTGGTCCTGAAGGCGTCTCGGAGCAGCTCCACAGCAGCTGAGGGGTCCACAAACCTTCTGCTGGAGCCGACCATCAAAGCAAAGAGACAACGCAGCTCCTGCATGAAGGCGATGTTTCTCTTGTCCTGGAGACACAAGAACACAATAAGCACATCAATTTAGTCCTGGTTTAGTCTTAGCCACAAACTGTGTGTATAAATGACACTTCCGGCTCCTTCTGATACTGTCCCATTGACTTACATTAGAATATATTATCCCTCTCTTAGTGACTGCTGCTGTGGCCTCATCATTTTAGTCTTGAAATGTTCGTATTAACCCACGCGCTCTACATGATCCTGCTGGGGTTTTTTCTGCTATTTTGTCCATTGAAAAAATCCTATTCATAATAAAGGGCCTGGCTCCAAATTTACTCCTGAAACCAAACGTTATGGGTGACGCTGCACTCGAGTCCACTTTTTTATAGTCTATGGTCCTAGTCAAGACCAGGTTTAGACGCAGTGTAGTTCTAGTTCAGACCTGGTTTAGATCTGATTTTGACCATCTTTAGGCTGGCTTTAGACCAGCTTTAGTCCAAGTTTAGCCCAATATAGTCCCAGTTTAGACCTGGTTTAGATCTGATTTTTACCAGCTTTAGACCAGCTTTAGTCCAAGTTTAGCCCAATATAGTCCCAGTTTAGACCTGGTTTAGATCTGATTTTTACCAGCTTTAGACCAGCTTTAGTCCAAGTCTAGCCCAATTTAGTCCTAGTTTAGACCTGTCTTACATCTGATTTTGAACAGCTTTAGTCCAGCTTTAGTCCAAGTCTAGTCCAATATAGTCCTAGTTTAGACATGGTTTAGATCTGATTTAGGCCAGCTTTAGGCCAGCTTTAGGCCAGCTTTAGACCAGCTTTAGGCCAGCTTTAGACCAGCTTTAGGCCAGCTTTAGACCAGCTTTAGGCCAGCTTTAGACCCACTTTAATCCTAGTCTAGCGCAATATAGACATAGTTTATATCTATCTTAGACCTGGTTTAGATCCAGTAAAGTCCTATTTTAGACGCTTGTGAAGTGAAAATCATTTTGGAGCACTTCATCATGAACATCATTAAGAAAACGACAAAGCAAAGGGTGGCTACTTTGATCATTTGAATATAAAATACATATTTTTTTTATTATTTAATGAGATTTATTTAACTTTTTTCTTTGCTACATAAATCCATACATCTTACATAATATATTTGATGTCTTAAAAATACCTGGTCTGTATTTAGTCTGGGTCTAGTCCTCACATTAACTGTAAAATATATTTTTTTTACTCACTGAATTTGTCTTGCACTTCTCTAACAAACGCTCCGACAGATGGTAGTTGAGGACCAGCCTTTTGAACACTGGCAGATGGAAGAGCGACTGAAAAACAAAAATGTACATAATATTACTATATACTTTTACACAGAATAACATGAGGCAAAGGATTCTGGTACGGTAATATGAACTCTTACAGTAAAGCCTCTTATTTAACTTTCCTTTCACCGCGGAAATTCAATTAGTTTTATCGTGGCCCCTATACCGTCATTTAGACCCTGAGCCATAAAACAAGGAACATGAGCTGATGAGAGAGCCCTGTGGTCACTCTGGCCTTTTCTGATAACACAATTACTGTAAGCTAAAATATTGACAATATCTAAATGAATGGAGATGGTGGTTTATTATTGAACTTAATGGAGTCAACGTGAAACACAGCTCCTAGTCTGTTTTCTTTATGCAAACTCAATATTAGGGTAGAATCAGAGGCCTGTACCTGATTTTTCCCCATGTATTTGAGCAAAATGTGTCTTGCCCCAGTGTAGAAATTAAAATAAGTCTGCTGTATACTGTCTACATCTAATATTATAAAGTGTAATAGGAAGCACATGGTTAGCATTCATTTTTACCCCCCCAATGTGGCCATTTTTTAGGTTACAAATTTTACTTCCTGCTTGAAAATTACAACTTAGAGGAGCCAAAACTCCTCTAAGAAATGCAGAAGTGATCAAACAAATAAAAATATGAGAAAGCAATCATGTAAAATAATGTTTACAGGTTAAGAAAAATGCGTTTTGTGTAGATTGTGCAGACTTTTGTACAAAATTCTCCCCAGTGTGGCATCAACGATGTGTTTTACAACTCTCTACTTCCTGTAATTATCAGCATTTTGTTCAACTTCTCTTCACACATTGCTATTAAACTATAATTTACATTTACAACAGGCTTCATCCTATGAAATTAAAGGTGCACTATGTAATGTTTCGCAACGTCCTGCACAAAAAAGACGACTAAAGGCCCACATCACCTGCATGATTCCACGGAAATAGAAAGTTAAAACCGTACATTTTTCATGGAGATCAGGTTTATAAAGATGCCAGCACAATCACAGCAAAGACACATGTTTTCCTAAGTTTTCTAGTGCAAAAAAAACACCCAAAATGAAAAGAGAGATGCTTTTTTTATCTATTTCTTGGATAAAAAGTTACATGAGAGTCTAAATCTGTGATAGCACCAGACTGAAACAAGCTTCAATAGACACAACAATATTTACCCCTCTACAAACAGATTTATCATTCATTTATTAAATTCCAGGTGTTTTTATAGCTCAAAAATACCTAGAAAAACAGGATTCTGATTGTGAGTGTGAGCGGGTTTCTCCATGAAAATAGAAAGGTTTAATACCGTACTGTAAAACATTCCAGCCAAAGCAATAACGTCTTTGTCTAGAATGGAGAAAAGCATTTGACAGACCCGCCACCAAGTTACAACGTTACACAAAGCACCAAGCACAAAAGCACAAATTAGAAAATGACTTGTCTTTGCCCAACGCATAAATACACTGAGGCGCTCTGAGGGAATTCTGTCTGAGCTCAGCTGCTGCAGTGGACACTTATAGCAGGAGGAGGGGGCCTTATCCACGTCTTATTATAGATCATGATCCACACATGGGTGAATGTCCCTCTAGTGTTGTTACAATGGGCTCTATTCACGCTTAACATCACAAACCAGGAAGACGTTGAGAAACATGCGATGACAACTTCAGGCGGGCTCTGTTCTTGGTAGTAAGTGTCCCAGTTTTCTTCATCTCCATGTCATTGTAGTGTTCTGTTATGTTCGGCGAAACAACAATTACGACCACGCCTCAGTTTTCATCCTTTCCCCAATGACGCACAACTCCAAGCGCACTGGGTACATGGGATTAGAAGAGACGAAGGTGCCAAATTCAAGATGATTCCAAACAGCACATACGGCTGCAGTCTTCATTTTACCAATGATCATATTTACTTCAGTGGGTTTGATCACAGTCCGAGGCGAGCTCAGTGTTGGGAACTACATCGGAAGTTGGCTGTTATATAGCTAGAATCTATGACACTCATGGATCATTATGTTCTAAATTGCACATTTTAAATCGTAATATTCACCTATTTTAAAAAAAGAAAGTCCGCTGACGTCCATGTTAGAAAAATGGTGTGCCCAATTAGAGGCGTTTATGGTAGATTTCATGATAGCTGCACATCAATATGGCGAGCAGCAGATCTTTTTCGTTTGTACCAAAATGAGTACGTGACACTGCCGAATCCTACACGCATCACTGATTAAGAAAATAAAACTGGAGAACGACGTAAGCACAGAGAAGTGGGCATATGCCGAAGGCGGTGAAAACGGGTTGATATGGATCGACCATGGACGTCCCCCGGAAGTTGTCATCGCATGTTTCCAAACATCTTCCTGGTTTGTGACGTAAGCATGAAAAGACTTAGACAAACTTTATTAATCTACAAGGGAAATGACTTGGACACAGTAGCTCAGACATCATAATAGATTCTAATAACGAAGAGAAAAAAAGAGAGAGAAGACACTGGTGTCAAATAAGGCATAATTATAGAGTAAAATATCTATCCATCTCTGATATACTGCGGAATATCCACCTACTTCCCCCTGCCCACTTTTGTCTCTAAATGATCCTAAATCACACTTTTCTGTGGTGGCACTTCTGGTTAAGCAGGGATCCCAGTCATGTCAATGGAGAATTTGGGAAACGTTTTGCATCTTAAACATGGCATAAAGTCAGTTTATTTGTGTAAAATGTTAAATTTTCATGTGCACCAGCAAGTCAACACTGTACTGATCCTCTGGAGGCTTTAAAATAGCTTTATCGTCCATATTGAACTTATTTGCTGTCAAGATCGGCGCTCACGGCAACTTCCAGAATAAGATGGTGAGTCGATACACAACACTGATTGTGATACCACAATGATAATTAAAAAAACACTCTTCAATTAAACAATAGAATGTAATTTTCAGCATTAAATCATAGTACTTTCTTTTATATTACCACGTGGTTTCGATTTTGGTTTTAGTATCGATTAATATCTGATTTTCGGTACTTTTGACAACCATAGCACCTTCTTTTGTGTGGTCTTGTTACCTGTATTACCGCACTGAACCAGCAGGTGTTGCCCACATTGCGGATGCCCACGGGCCAGTCGTCTTGCCTGATCCAGTCTGCGGGGCTGCTCATGTCACTCTGGCCCTCACACCTCCTCCTCTTCATCCGGGCGGCGTTCTCCTCCGCGCTGGCCTCGAGAGCTCTGTGTGCAACATGGTATTAAACCAGTACAATACAATATATCTTCATTTGCTATTGATTTGTACCTGTGAAATTCTTTCTCTTCTTCCTGGGCTTTCTGAGACTCCTGGAGACTGAGCTCAATGGCTGCCTGGAGTTCATCTTTGCCGAGGCCTAAAACAGCGCAGATATGTTATAACTATGACTCTCACCAAATCGAATGAATAAGGTACACGTTTAATAAGGTACAAGCTTGTCGTTTTATTAGATTAGACAATATTGAACCAGCTGCAGGGTGATATGGAAGACAGATAAAACACATCGCTCAACCAGTGATGTTTACGTCGAGAGCGGCATGCCTCTTCTCTTCAACCCTCAGGCTACTATAGTTCATTCTACAATCACTGCTTACTTTTTTATTTAGTTTCAGTCCACAAAAATATGACATAAAGGAAAAAGTATCACTGTTGTAGGGTCTCACCCGTGGCTCCTTGTTGTCCCTCTCCAGACTCCTGTGCCTCTCCAGTGTGAGCGGTCAGCAGTCCCACCGCATGGCCAATGTCCCCCTGACTGGCCTTCAGAGACAGAGACAAAATCACTTTCTTCTTAAGGCTGTAACAACTGATCGACTAATCATGAGAACTGACTTTAAAAATAATTGTAGTTATATTTTGTAAACCGTTACCTGGACTATAGAGACTTATACAAGAGTCAATGATGTATAAGGATTTTCAACAGGCAAATTTTAAAATATGAAACTTTTTCTAATATTTACAGTGTCAGGTGCATAAATCTGTGTTTAACATTTATATGAAGCATTTTTAGTGTAAAATGTCATGTGGTGCGACCGAGAATAACCTTAAAATTGTTTTATTTTCTAAAACATGGCTGGGATATTAATCTAAGTTTTGAGTAATATGAAGTGTATAGAAACAAACTGTTGGCATTTCTTTAGATTTCTAATGCATATTGATATTTTCTTTTGCTCCAATATGACAGTCACCTGCTTGTGTACTGCCCTGTAAAATGCATCAAATGAACGAAAATGCCTAAAGAACCATTCACCCAAGTCTACTTAAAATCGTAGCCATAGAATTCCTGCTGTTATTAGTCGCACCACATGATGCACGGTCGCACCACATGACATTTCAACACTTTAAGTACAAAAAACATGCAGAATAACTCATGATTTCTGAAAAAAATGATTTGGTTCCATGGAGGTCAGAGGTTCTACATAAATGTGGTGAATTATTATGAAATTTGAACCTTTTTAACTGAGGAAATTAAAATTGGACAGTGTCATGTCATCGACCCACAACCAAATACGAAAATGATTTTTATCTCCCTAGAGTTCGGTTGATTGACAGCAACATTGCACCCGCCCCTGCCGTGTTCCTTCAACAGCCTCACTCCTGATTGGCTCTTCAGTTTCTCGCTATGATGTTCAAATATCCGTGTTTGCAGATTAGTCTTTTAGCACCACATGAGTTGTATGGTCCTCTGTGTCTTTTATTTATTTTAATGCTTTTATTTTAGCTTTTTATTATTATGTATATTCTTGCTCTTATTTGATTTTACTAGATTTGTTTTTTACGAGGACTAGTGGAGGCAACTAGAGCTTTATTTTTATTTCTATTGACTATGTTTTATTTATATTGTGCCGCACTTTGGAAACTCTTTTGTTTATGAAATGTGCTATATAAATAAAGTGGACTGGATTGGATTGGTTGCTATAACTGCTAGCCTCGATGAGCTTCATTTGGTTGCACACTCACTTAATCTACTTTTATTTGACCATTAAAGGCCCAATACGTGATTTATTCCCATGTATTTGAGCAAAAATGCCTTGCCAGAGTACAGATATATTGTATAAGCAACTCTTGAGGTCAAAATAAGTCTGCTACGTGCCGTCTGTGTTTTATCCTCTGATAACCAGGAAGTGCACGTCAGCATGCTAGTTATTGTAAGCTGTACAGTCACAGCAAAATTCCACTATGCGTTTATTAACCCATCGGGGTGAATTAGGATGCTCAGGATGCATAAGGTAAGTGAGGAATAACTCTGGGTGGCTGCAAACTGTTTAAAATTACATCGTTTTTCCACATTTTTAAGACAAGAAAAATCGGGTACAGCTCATTTAACATCAATATATATAGTTCACCCCTAATTTTATGTCCCCCCTCTGCCAAACATGTGATCTCTGGGTGCCACGGCTCCCCCCTTAGAAACAGGTGGCTCCGCACTGGCTCGGTTTATTGCTCTGCTAGTCAATTATCACAGTGATGGGGTTCCTCAAGCTAACTGCAGCTCGTGGCCAGTTGTGTTTCAAAACGTAATGAGTTAGCGCGAATGCTAATTTAGCTTCCTGGGGCAAGCGCAGCCTCTTAATGTTCCCATTTGTAAGACTTAATGATTTGATCAAACTACTGCTGGAGTGTTTACAACTTACTATAGGAGAAGGGTTAAACAGCCAGAATAGATGGTTAGATGGTATGGACTCAGACAGCTTAAGTGCAAAGAAGTGTATTTAAAGAAGACCGATTATGCTTTTTTTTTTATTATTCTTTTAATTCTTTTTTTTCCTATACTTTGAACATTTTGAATTCTTGAACGTTTTAATGCTCGTGTAAAAAAGTTTGGCCAAAATGTAAGATATAAACACTTAAAATCTATCAGAAAATGACTTGCTGCATGGACAGATCACTTTACTTGACAAGTTATCTTCAAATAAACGACCTCTAGACTAGAATTAAGCAGTCTCAGAACTAGTAAGTCGATAATAAATCTGAAAACAAGACGAATAACCTGATATAAGTTTTAAAATCTTGGCCAGATCAGAGAAATTCGCAGTGTCAGTCCTCCTTCAGAGCGCAACACAATCGGTGCGCATCCCTCTACTGAAACAACTGCACATTGTGTCAGGTTTGTGAAGTTTTAGTGTCTTGTTTTATATCAGAATTGTTTTATGGGAGCATGGGGGATGTAGGCTTGTGGGCGGTTAATTCTAAGGAGTGTTCGAATAGGGCCTGGCTGAAATAACTCAACAAGGATGACTAATAAAACCTCCTCAGGCATGTTTTTGGTGAGGGAACAACATGGGCAGACATAAGTGTTTTACATGCAATAGGACAATAGTGTCTTTCAGTGTTAAAAAGGTCATTAGATTTCTTGTTCTTACTTTCAGAGCTCTGTACAGAATGTGTGGATCCTGGATGCCAGTGACCTCCCTCAGCTGGTTGATCAGAATTTCAGTCTGCTACAAACAAACAAAAAAAACACAAGAGGGGTGGGTTTAAGATGACATCACAACATGCCTAAAATTATATTGCATTCAAAAATTATTTCAGGATAGGAGAAGTTAAGATGTATTAATATGTTGCTTTTTCCTGTGGTATTGCTGACCGTGGACTTAGTCACTAATATACAGAATAATTTTGGATTAGAGTTTATTTGACTTCTACCTGTCAACAGAGGAAAGGAGGGAGGGGGCTGTGCCTAAACCTGCAAACAGAGGGCACATACGAGTTTTCCTCATGCTCAGTATATGAACGGAGGCTTCATATGAAAGCTCAGAAACTCCAGACTTCACTTAGCTGCAGAGGCTGTAATAGCACAGATTAATGATTTAAACCAACTGGATTTCAGCACTGAAACGGGGAACCCAAACAAGAGATTCATTTGAGGCTCATTCTGCTTACAGACACCACGTTGTCACATAAATAATACATCGGTATTAGAACTGGTACCAGTAAAAGCTATACTTGATTTGAACATGTTAGTCTTGTATGTGGAGATACAGATAATGTTCTTTTAATAATACAGATGGTGGCTCCTCATAGTCTAAAAACAACATTGGCATAATAAAATCTAACTTTGTCCCTCTATGTGTTGTCATTCACATGAAACGTGACTTGAATAAGAGAAAACAATGAATATAGAAAGTATGTGTGTCACCATACAAAATCTATGGGAAACACGGACACACAGTCAAATTAACGTTCCTATATTACGTAATAATAATACATTTTATTTATTAGGCACCTTTCAGGACACTCAGTTGCCTTACAACAAGGTAAATAAGTTAAATACCATTAAAACATACTGTTAAAAGCCTGCAGTTAAAGTGGGACTGTATTTGATTGTAGTAAATTGACTCTTGTGAGCTTTAAAACATTGTTATTATGCAGTTACCAATGTTTTGTTTCATTGACATGTTTGAGTAACCCTTTATTATTTGTCTGTCTACATCTACAAAGCTCATAATGCTCTATTCAACCTTGTGATGTCATGAAGAGCTAATTTTCAAGTGAACAGCTCCTTTTACTTTTTGTTCAGTAGAGACAGGCCATTTCCAGTCTGAAATCTTAAAATGATTCAGGTGGAACATAGTGTTTTCCGTCTGAGAGAAAAACTCCTAAAAAAAGCCTAACTATGCCGTGTTTGTGTGTTAAACATGTGGGAATGATACAAAACACAACTCCTGGTGTGTTTGTGAAGAGGAAACAACACCGGCCCGAAAAATATCAGCTCCTCTGGACTCTAAACAATCGGTATCAGTATCGACTATGGAAAAAATGCATATTAGTTTATCTCTAATCAAAACTATCAACACTGCCACACAGTAAACAACATACGTATCCCTCTCTTTATATAATAGTAGCTTGGGTTAGCCTCTATATAAAGCCCAGTGCCCAGTAGCAGGTGTATGGGCCCACTGTCCACTGTCCGTCCCCTGACCCACACACAGAGACAGAGAGACAGCAGCAGGGGCACAGGAAACCAGGCCGATGGGTCAGACTTATATGGAGCGTGTGGGGCTATCTGAGAAGCCCCTCTAGGTTAGCCGCTATTTTGGTCTCACTGACATGGACCCCGGGCTTCTGTTTATCATTCCTCTCACTGCCACCGAGCCTGACTGACACAGACACTTGCACCCATGACTCTGCTCTGCAACTGCTAATGTTAAGGGAGAGAAAAAAACACAGCAAATGGATTAGGGGGTTAATAATGAAGAGTTATTTGACAGTAGTGTTGTCAAAAGTATTGACAATCTGATAGTGATCGGCAGCGGTGAAGGAAGTCAAAAAAGTACAGATACCAGAGCAGTGAAATACTAAAAAAATGACTTAAGTAAAAGGATTAAAGTACCTGTTTAAAAATGTACTTAAAGAGTCAAAAGTAAAAGTATTTTGGGCAGATTTTGAAGCTTCAAATGCAGTGATTTAATGAATATTTGTGTTGAATTTTTCTCAACTGAAACACTAGAAGTAATATTGTTTTTCCTGAAAAGTTTTAGAATGATAAGAGCATAGACGAGCATATGCCCATGGATCACTATTGAAACTACCGATATTTACACAGATATAAGGCCACATGGTAATATAAAAGAAAAAACTACAATTTAATATTAAAAACAATAATTTATTGTCTAATTAAAGCCTTTTTTATTATATCACAGTATTGGAATCTGTTTTGAGCATTAAATCTGCACCTTAGTATTGAAATCGAGTCTGAAATTTTAGACTCATGGCAACGCTAAATTGTATTAGTCAACCAATTGCTTTATTTAGATTTTAAGCAACAGAAAGGAGAAGTTAGGGGGTGAGCCAGTCAGCTGAAGATTTGTTATCGTTTGGTATCTATGTGTCAAAAGGCAGATTCAACTCATGATTCACACGTTGAAGCCACTGAATCGTATAAATACGTTTCCTAGCATTCGTCTCTGCATATAGTTTTTGCATGGTACACTCAGTTTGCGTTAGATACAGAGATTTCATTAATGAAATTTATAAACCCTTCAGCCTCAGCCTTCAGTTTCCGTATTTCACCATATTTATAGAACCCATATATGTTGTTTCCTCATTGTAAACATCTCTGGAGTTGTGTTTTGTTTCATTCAAACATGTTTAACTCACCAATCCTGCATATTTAGGCTGAGTTCTCGCAAACTGAAAACACTCTGTTCCACCTTGTGATGTCATGCGGTAATACACCTTCACTACAATCATTTTGATCATTTCAGGCCTGGAGTTGTCAATTTGTACTGAACGGTAAAAAAAACAGCTATTAACTAACACTGCATGACATCACAAGGTGGAACAGAGCATTTTGAGCTTTGGAGATGTAAAAACTGTAATTATAAAGAATTACTTTATTATATTATAACATCTTAAAGCTCACAAGAGTAAATTTTGCATAATATAGGACCTTAAATATGAATAATTGTGAAAAAATGTAGCACTGGCTAGTCAACTGCTAAAATAATCTGTAAGTATTATTTTAGTTTGATGTGATTTGACTAAAATGTTGGATTTACCAGTCATTTGCTGACAGAATGAAAAGGGCTCAAAAGTCAAAAGTCAAAATCAAAAGGCTATCAAGGAAAGAAGCCTATTAATAACAGCCAACTAGACGAACAAGACAAGATTAACACGAGACGGTAGCTTTAAATAGAAATACCCTATACCAAAAGAGTAAATAGGTTATAACATGTAAACAAATAGAAAGTAATAGGCCTTGGACGATTACAGGTATGTGAATAAAGAACAGGGTTCTGGATCAAAATTACTTAGTGACATTTTGATTATTAAAAAAAAAAAAAAACAACAACAACAAAATGAATAAAAGCTGAATTTTGACAGACAAAATGGTGAAAAAGCAGCAGTTGAATATCCAAAATTGTAAATAAAAAAAATTAAAAATAAAAAAATCCACAAAATGTTAGAATCCACTTAAGATAATGCATTTTTTAAAAGCATGTATGGCTGTTTTTCATCAATAATACAACTAACAACGAATAAATACCGTAATTTTGTAATATTCTTAAATTATGACAACATAGATTTAGTTTAAACGCTTATATAAGTGATTTTTGCGATTTTTTTCAGAAGCTAATGCATTTTTGATTAGTAACTCAGCCTTTCAAAATAGTGTTTAGCCTAATAACAAAACTAGGAAAAGTAAAAAGTATTAGGTATTAGAACGTTAACTAATTTTGTTATAGCCCAACTTGTGTCTTGTATATTCGGTGTTACAAAAAAGTAAATTAATTAAAAATAAATAAAAAAAATAAAAAAATAAAATAAAAAAATAATAATGAAAAAATAATGAAAACGTAGCCTAAAGTTATTTCGTTAAAAAAAAAAGTTTGTTGATGATCGAAAACATTTATGCTAAATGGCTTCTGATTGACATGGGTTAGTGTTAGTGTTAACGTTAGATGTTAGTGCACACGACACTTCACTAGTTTTTCTTTTCCCAAACTCCCTCTCACCGAGTTGCTTGAGTTCTCCCCATTTTCCGCTCCCATTGCAGCCCCCTGAGTTGAGCTGAAGTCCCGTCCGCGATCCTCGAGTGTTTTCGGGCCGTGATCCCTCATTTACAGCGCCTCGTCCATCGGCCAGCAGCTGCAGCCTCGGTCGGTCACAGCGGTCACTCAGCTAAGGGAAGGGAAGGCAGGGGAGCCGCGACGCGACGCTGCGCTCCGCTTCGCGCCGCTACGTATCGCTCCGCAACAGCGCGCTCACGTCAACGGGAGGGAGCGTGCGTGCGTACGTACGTGCGTGTGACGTAAGAGAAAGAAGCGCGCGAAAGTTTGGTAAGAAATAAATACGGAAAATAAGTAGTTTTGGTGAGTATTATTCAATTATTTGTTATTGTTTTGTACCAATACAGTATTGGCAATACTATAAAGTTACAAATACAAATAATACAAAAAGAAATAAGGAAATTGTTTTTTTTCTGCATCCACCACGTGTCATAGGCTAGATATAAGAAGCTAGCCATAAGCAGCCTATGCAATTTTTTGTAGCTTCCTATGTTGGAAAGCTGTAGTAATTACGCACACGTTTCACAATTTTGTTAATCACTTTTGTTCAAAATTGTGTTGATCACCATCCATCCATCTTCTCCCGCTTAATCCGGCTGGGTCGCGGGGGCAGTTTACTGCCCAATACTCGTAGCACCTGACCCCCCCTATGAACCCCTCTGCAGGTGGTGAGCCCACAGCAGGATCACCAACCACCACAAATCGGGAGTGTCCTCGTATTTTTTATTTTGAAAGTCTGGTCAGCCTGCCCATAACAGGAAACTGACAACATTTTGAGACAGTAGAATAATAATAAAGCTAATACAATTGTGAATTAAGTGCGTAATTAAGGAAAATTCTTCTGCACTCGGCCCATTCACAGCTAACAATTATCAGTATAGTCACATTTCCTTTGTCTTTTGGTCATTTTTAAGCAGCTTTTCTGTATTTTACCTTAAGAAATGACCATTTATGCCTCTTTATTGTTGCCCGACACATCACAATATAATATAATAACAAAGAGAAAAAAATATAAATGGTAAATAAATTCAAAATAAGTGGCAAGAGGCATGTGTCAAATAAGGCATCATTATATAAATGTATGTACAAGTTAAAATAAAATCTAGAAATAAAGTAAAGTAATAGAAACATAGCTACGAGGTTATGACTGACAGGATTATCATTAGATTTTGATTTTAATTACATCAGTATATTTTGCCCTGAATTCTTAGATCATTCTATTCTAAATTTTCTGTTTACATCCACTCAATTAATTCTTTTACATGTTATTTTTATAGTAAACTCACGGTGATGAATGAAGTAATCCCCATACTTCCCTGAGGGGGCTTTATCTCAGTATCATTTTACCTTAACAATGGAAAATCAATATGAGCCTGGCAGCCGTCATGTTTCCTCTACACTGCTCTCTCCCTGTTTCACACTATAGCCTCTTCTGCTTTACAGAACATGCAAGAATCTAACTTTCATTGGCTTTTTTACATGTATTTTTAACTGGATAATGTCTGTGGTTTGGCTAATCCCACTGCTGGCTCTCTGCAGTTCAGGTAAGTAGCACATTTCTCTTAAATTATGGTCTAAATTACGGTAGGTTGTCTGACAATGGGTAAAATGACTCTATTTTCACTTAACTTTGGTATTTTTTAAAGCTATAGTATCTAACTTTACAACCAAAAAACTGACATTAAATAAAGCACTTTTTAAATTTTGGTTGTGTTTAAAGGTGCCTTTTCTGGTGGAGGGTCCGTCACCTGCTTGTTTCTATGCATATGCTATTGCTCTACTACAAAAATACCTAGAAAAACAGGCACTTGGGCTATGAGCGGGGTTGCCTCTCCACAGATCTGATCTGTAACGTGGTCTGGTTTGGTCTCCATGAAGATAAAAAGGTTTAATACCATACTGTACTACAAATTTTTCTTATCTGGCCAAGATTTTAAGACTTATATCAGGCTATTCACCTTGTTTTCAGATTATTATCTAGTTCTATAATTCTAGTTTAGAGGTAGTTTATTTTAAGATAACTTGTCAAGGAAAATTATCTTGCTGCAGATAATTTCACTTCTTTTAAGTCATTTTCTGATAGATTTAAGTGTTTATATCTCAAATTTTGGCCAAGAGAGACCCTCTGCCAGAAAAGTTACGCTATATTACGTTATTTTACACTTTAACACTGATCTGTTGTTGTTTCCCCATCACAAACACACCTGGAGTTGTGTTTTGTTTCATTCACACATGTTTAACACACAAATCCAGCATATTTTGGTTGAGTTCTTCTCTCAAACAGAAAACACTCTGTTCCTGAAGTTGGAAACACTGTTTATCTGGGTGATCGAGATAAAAAAAGATAAAAAGTAATATAATATGGCAGTTTTCTTCTTCAAAATGTTTTCTCTGCCTCTGCCTTGGATTGTTCTGTGTAACCTCTTGTGGGATCTGTGACACAGTTTTGGAATAACTGAAACGTGATGCAGTTTATATGTTAAAGGTCCTATTCTATTTATATTGCATGTTTAATTAATCCTTTATTATGAGTCTGTCTACATCTCCAAAGCTCAAAATACTCCATTCCACCTTGTGATGTCATAAAGCGGTAGGTTTCAAGTTAACTTTTACTTTTTGTTCAGTAGAGTTTGGCAATTCGAAAGCTGAAATGACTGAAATTATTCTAGAGAGGGTGTATGGAGTTTAAAACCACAGTGGAGCACTTCCTGTATTACCACATGACATCACAAGGTGTTTTTTGTCTGAAAGAAAAATTCTGCCTAAATATGCAGGGTTTGTGTTTCAAACATGTGTGAATGAAACAAAACCAACTCCAGGTCTGTTTTTGACGAGTTAACAGCATTATCGTAATTCAGAAAATGGCAGAATTGGGCGCTTTAAGTAGTTTAAGTGTGTGAAAAGTTTAAAAACACTTTATTATTATTTTGTTTTTTCTCATAGTTTGGGTCGCTGAATGCATCCCAGAAAAACCAAAGAGATCCGCCTTGAACCAGCTGACCAGATCTCTGCTGAGGAACTACAACAATGGCGTCCGTCCCGTTCACAACTGGACGACAACTACCACGGTTTCCATTGACCTAATTCTGCAGTCTGTTCTGGACGTGGTACGCTAATAATAGCTCATTATTCAGGAACGGACCTGGTTTAAAATGCTACTTAGAGATAATAATAGATTCGGAACTGTGTGTGGTTTGTCTGTCATGATAGGCACATGTGGGCAATAGAAAACAGACACAGGGCAGCAGGCGTGTCATTCCTTTACGTGTGGAGTGGTATGCGTAGAAAAAAACTACATCTACACCAGAGTAGATGGGTGGCCAGAATATCCTAAAATCTGCACCTTTATGGGATTACAATGCAGGAGTAGTATCATCCAAAATTACTCAATGAATAAGTCATAATGTGTTGTGTAAATGTTTTAGTTTAAATAGTTTCAGTACTGTGACTGTGATTTATTTTCAATTTATATATACACCTGTTCAGGGCTCCTGGCTTTTGTGGCCAGTGTGCCATTTTGTCTCTGTGTCTTATTTACCGTAGGTTGTTCGTCTAACTTTGTGTGTTTGAGACTGGGGGCCCATTTCTGTGATTTGGATTGGCCAAGACTTAGCAGGTGGAGTTTACTGGTATGTTTTGGGTCCATAGGGGAAACTGGAGTGCCTGAAGGATATGTGCCCATCTGGATATTTTGGTTTTTGGTTATCTATTTTTGTACATATTTTAGACAGTTTTGTTAATTTACCTTTTACATTCCTGTTCATTAAATTATTACTTTATTTTACCATTTAACATATTGGTTTTCTATTACTTCCCTAACTGTAGCTGAGCTCGGTTGTTACAACAATAAACATTATGAATAGCCATCCATCCATCCAGCCGTCTTCTTCCACTTATCCGGGGCCCGGTTGGGGGGGCAGCAGTCTAAGCAGGGGTTCCCAAGCTTCCTTCTCCCCAGCCACTTCCACCGCTCCTCCGGACGGACCCCGAGGCGTTCCCAGGCCAGCCGAGAGACATAGTCCCTCCAGCTTGTCCTGGGTCTTCCTCTGGGCCTCCTACTGGTGGGACATGCCCAGAACACCTCCTGAGGGAGGCATCCAGGAGGCATCCAGACCAGATGCCCGAGCCATCTCAGCTGGCTCCTCTCGAAGTGGAGGGGCAGCGACTCTACTTCAAGCTCCTCCCGTGTGACCGAGCTCCTCACCCTATCTCGCCCGGGAGCGCCCGGCCACTCTGCGGAGGAAACTCATTTCAGCTGCTTGTATCCGCGATTATGAATAACCGATATAAAAACTGCATTTTTGTGCTGCGCCAGCTCCACACTATAATATTCCCTACAATAGAAGCTCTGCCAGACTGAGTTAGACTGTGTTAGAACCCCAGCCTCTTGGTTTACTTCTGTTTAGACTGCAATTCTTAATTTAATGACAATGTTAAAATATAAATAAAGTTAAAATATAATGTGATTAAATTAGTAACAAGTCCAGGTATCTGTCCAGTTTCCCAGCTACAAGAAACGAACAAGAATACTTACTCCGATTCTGATTCAAACGTCAACATGCACCGCGCTGACCTCCGCAACAGATTTTTGTGTTTCAATCAATGTGTTTTCTTTTTTCAGGATGGAAAGACTCAAACGGTAACCACCAGTATTTGGTACAGACAAGTAAGTGACCACACACAGGCCTGTATGTTTGTGTCAGTGTTAACTCTGCGTTTCGCTCCGTAGACCTGGACGGACGAGTTCCTGGCGTGGGATCCTGAGGACTTTGACGGCATCACTGAAATTTCCCTCTCGTCCGACGCCATATGGGTCCCTGATGTCATCGTCACCGAATTGTAAGATATCGGGAAAACTTTTGGATTTCACTGAAAGTCACAAATTGATGAAAAAAGGCAACACGTGGACTCCATAATTCCAGTCTAGAGGTAGTTTATTTTGAGATAATTTGTTAAGTAAAATGATCTTGCTGCATTGGACAGATCATTTCACTACTTTTAAATTATTTTCTGATAGATTTAAGTGTTCATAGACTTGAATACCTACCTAAGTACTGAATACTTTTACTTGTTAACCCGCAAATACACCCCAATATCTGACCCTTGAGCCCTGTAATCCTCGTGTCGTTATGTGGTGTACCCCTGCTTACGTAACGGTTGTTCTTTGCGGTCTGTCCCTCTCGTTTCTCCAGTGTGGATGATGGGAAGTCTCCTCACATCCCATATGTTTACGTGGACTCCTCTGGACGGGTGAAGAACTACCGGCCGGTGCAGGTGGTACTGGCCTGTGCTCTGGACATGTACGCCTTCCCCTTTGACAAACAGAACTGCAGCCTCACCTTCCGCAGCTGGCTACACTCAGGTCTGAACCCCACGTTTAGACTCTGGGAGAAATGGGAGGAGTTAGATCAGTAGATTAACTATATATTGCGTTGTTTTCTGATCTATGTTATGCTGTTTCCTCATCACGAACATACCTAGAGTTATGTTTTGTTTTATTTGCACGTTTAACACACACAAATCCTGCATATTTAGGTTTTTCTCTCAAACTTAAAATGTTTTAAACTCCATACATGTTCACTAGAATTATTTGGATAATTTCAGGCCTGGAATTGCCCATTTCTCCTGAACAAAATGTAAAACATAGCCATTAACTTGAAAATTGCCGCTTCATGGCATCATGAGTTGGAACAGACCATTTTGAGCTTTGGAGAGCGAGATGGACTAATATAAAGGATTTCTCAAACGTGTAAATGAAAGAAAACATAACTCCAGGTGTAGAAAAAACAAAAATGTAGCCGTTTCCAGGTTAAATCAGTGAAAAACAAGTAGAGGGAGCTCTTGGAAAACAGAATCAAAACTTAAGACAAAACAAAATCCAGGCATTCCAACTCCAGGTATGTTATTGATGAGGAAACGACTTTATAATCACATGGCTTAAACCTCACAATAGTCAGTTTTGCGTAATATAGGACCTTTAAAACAAGCAGGTTTATTCGAAATGAGCATTTTGCAGTTATCTTTTCTAAAGCTTCAACAAGAAATCTTTAAGTACTACAGTAATCATTCAAATGTGATGCCAGCACTTACATCCCTGTGGCATTTAACTTGATCGTTTTTCACTACACTGAATTTAAAGCTGATGTAACTAAAACAACACAAATGTTTGTCTCGGTGCAGTGACTGAGGTGAACCTGTCGTGGATGAGGGACGCAGAGGCCATCGCTCAGGACAAGAGACAGTTCATGAACGACGGAGAGTGGGAGCTGCTCGCCATCCCCTCCCACTACAGACAGGTCCACTACGGAGACAGCCACTACGCTCACATCCAGTTCCATGTAGGTCCACAATTCTTTTTAGACCAAATTACAAGCTGTGTGATAGGCTTGTGGACAGAGCTTTGGGCAGGATCGCACTGCAAACTGTAAGGAAGGTTTGAATAGTGTCAGGAGAGATTGCAAGATGAACATAAATAAACAAAATAAACATAAATCACTTCATAGTTTATCCAAAACTTGTTTCAAATTAACCATTTCCTTGTCATTCGTTAAGAAAATGACCAATTGGAATAACAAAATAGTCCTTGTTGACAAATAATAACCAAAAATGGGAATATTTTGTGTGAGCTCCTTTGGCGCAGATAACAGCTGCATTCTTGCTGCTTTGTTTTTATGTTGTTCTGCAAAGTCTCTTTTGTTACTGATTTCCAAACAGTTTCTACCTGTTCCCAGAGGCTTTGGATGAGACTTTGGTGTCATTTTTGGAAACGTTAAACTTGAAAATGTATGGATACCAACAATAGTTCTATTTTAGCATTAAAGATATTGTTTTGATAAAAAGATCTTGCAAAAACTGGCAGATTAACCATTATACAAACATAAAAAGATATTTTGGTAAACAGAAATACTGTTAAATTACATATGGCAGCAGTAGCCAACACCTCATGCTGGGAGGTGGTCTAATAAGTTTGTGATGCACTGTATGAAGTAAGATATATGCAAAATGTCAAAAAAAAAAAAAAAAGCCCATATTACATCATTTGATCTATGTTATAATCCTCCTCAAAAACGTACCCAGAGTTGTGTTTTGTTTCATTATGTTTAACACACAAGCCTGCATAGTTCTTTCTCTCACGCAGAAAACACTTTGTTCCACCTTGTGATGTATTGTTGTAACACAGGAAGTGCTCTGCTCTTGTCAAGAAAAAGTAAAACACAGCTGTTAACTTGAAAAGCGCCTTCACATGACATTGCAAGGTGGAACAGAGCATTCTGAGCTTTGGAGATGAAGACCAACTAATTATAAAGGATTACAGAAATGTGTGAATGAAAACACAACTCCAGGTATGTTTCTGATGAGGTAACAACATTATAACATGATTTGACACTCACAAGAGTCAATTTTGCGTAATATAGGAGCTTTAACTGGCCTATTGAATATTGCTAAAGCAATCTCAGCTCCATATCAACAGTCTATTACGCGGCGCTGTCTAGACCTCTTTAAAAGTCATCAGGCATTACACCGCGACTGTAAGAGGCACGCGTTTTGTCCAGGTGTCTCTCACAGCCCGTTCCCGTGGAGAGGAGAAGTGCTTTTGCTGATCGCTAATCGATTGTGAACTTTATACCCCGCGCTCCTCCGAGGCCTGTCTGCGGAATTGTACAGTGAAAAGCAATTGGCTGCGACCTTCACGGATCGGTACGGCGAGCTAATGCGTCGAGATGGAGCAGAGGAGGGGAAGGAGAGAGAGAGAGAGACATAATGAGAGTGTCTTAGGGCCTGCTTGATCAATGGGAGTCTTGTTAGCGCGCAGGAAAAGGCCACTATAGCCGCTTGCAGGTGGAGCGCGGACTGCATGGGGGAGATGAGGATTGGACCGGAAAGAAGGGCAAGGAGGGAGGTTTTTCACACGGCGTTTGATGGCTCACTACTGTTACACTGCAGGCTCTGTGCTGGAGTCTGTGCTGGGGAAAAAAGGGTTCTGTGCTAAAATGTTGTATTTATGTGTTTCGTTAAGAGCTATAAAGAGCTTTTGGTTGAGCATAGATTAAAGGGCCTATACTACACTGTTTTCTGATTATGTTATAATGTTGTTTCCTCACCAAAAACAGACCTGGAGTTGTGTTTTGTTTCATTCACACATTTAACACACAAAACCTGCATATTTAGGCTGAGTTCTTCTCTGACAGAAAGCACTCTGTTCCACATTGTGATGTCACATACAGGAGGGAAAAGCACTGAATAAACGTGTAATTTTTTCACATTTTATACCAATTATTTGTGTTGGTTTTTGAGGATGGCCTACAGAGGACAGGTACAGAAGGTGCAGAAGGTTATGGTGCAGTCCATTAACCTAATTTTAACGTACCTGCAAAATCACTTGCAAATCCAAGTCTGGTTGTCTGACCAAGTGAACGTGCGTGTCAAGGTTAGAGTGTGGTTGAGGACCCCAAAGCAGAGACATAGGCACAGGTAGATGTTTAAACAGGTTTATTGCTGGGAATGAAGGATGTGGTGATGGAAACTGGCTGGAGACATAGACAGAGGGAAGACACTGGGGTAGACTCACAGCTAGACAGACTGGACGACAAGGGCAGGCAGGACGACGTGGACAAGCAGGACGAGGATGTGGACAAGCAGGATGAGGACGTAGACAAGGGATAGATAGAGGAGGAATGAACTGACACCGAACAAGGGACAAGGACAGAACTAAGTAGTGGGGCTGATTAGACAATTAGCTGCAGGTGAACCACCGAGCAGGTGATCCACAGTGCAGCATTAGCCCAGCCACACCCCCGAGAGGAGCAGACAGACACAGAAGGGAGGGGGAACACATAACAGACACCAAACCCTGACAGTGCGGATGGAAGGACGCATTAGTGGGTTTGGTGAGCACATGAACCTGGTTCTTGATGACACAGAAGAAATTCACATGAAAACTAAAAACAGAAATCCACTGGGGAGGATCATGTTGAAAGGAGACAACATTGCCTTACTCTAGAACGTGTCCAACTAACCTGGAGTGAATGGGTTTTTTTGTTTTGTTTTTGTTTTTTAAGATGTGACATGAATACAGCCAAAAAAAAATCTCTACTGAACAAAATTTAAAAGGTAAATCTTAGCTTGAAAACTACCACTACATTGTATCACAAGGTGGAACGGAGCATTTTGAGTGTTGGGAATACAGACTAATAGTGCTGATTAAAACAAAAAATAACTACCGTATTTTCCGGACTATAGAGCGCACCGGTATATAAGCCGCACCCACTCAAAATAAAAAGTAGCGTATTCTTTGCATTAATTTTCCGTCTATCTTGTTTTTGAAATTCCGGTTAGAGCTCCCCTAGTGGTGGAAGAAAAATCCACAGAATAGCCGCACCGTTGTAAAAGCCGCATGGTTTAAAGCCTGGGGAAAAAAGTAGCGGCTTATAGTCTAGAAAATACGGGAGGTATGTTTTTGAGGAGGTAAAAGCTCAGAAGAGTCCATTTTGAGTAATATAGTACTTTTGAATTATCTAATAGAGCCTTTCGACTACACTACAGGCGTGGCACAGCTCAGCACAACACACCACTACACGGTGAAGCTTTTCCATGCAGTCGTTAACCACCTGGAAGTGGGTGGAGTAGCGGGGTCGACACTGCCGTGACGTCATTTTTAGGTGACATTATTAGTGTCACACCGCAGTCAGTACAGCAAACACAACATCTGCTCCGTTGTTTATCCTCTGTTGACGTGTTCTCTGTTGTCATGTTGGTGTGTTTTTTTACACACTGCAGGTGGTTATTTAAAGATCCTCAAGCTTTGTGCGCATATGATGACATTTCCTCTGAAATGTCTGATCAGTGGACAGCAGTCTGTCCACGTCACGTTGTTGTATCGGCTCAGCATGATTAGAACCACTCCGAAGTAGGCACGGAAAATTGTAGCGGCTCCCAGTTCCAACCCCCAGTTGAAAAGCAAACAAAGCGTGTTGTGCTGTGCTGTGCTAAACAGTGCAAAGACCTATAATTTCTCTCCTTTAGGTGCTGATCCGCCGGCGCCCCCTGCTGTACGTGGTGGGCCTGCTTATTCCCAGTCTGTTCCTCATGCTGGTGGATGTGATCAGCTTCTACCTCCCTTTGGGCAGTGGCACGCGCATCGCATTTAAGATCAGTATTTTCCTGGGGTACACCGTGTTCAGAGTCAACCTGACTGACGAGCTGCCAGCCTCTGCACTCACCACCCCGCTCATAGGTACTTTAAAGGGCCCACATTACTCTATTTTTATGTTGTAATGTTGTTTCCTTGTCAAAAACAGACCTGGAGGTGTGTTTTGTTTCATTCGCACATGTTTAACACACAAATCCTGCATATTTATGCCGAGTTCTTCTCTCAGACGGAAAACACTTTGTTCCATCTTGTGATGTCGTGTGGTTTTAAACTCCACACACCTTCACTAGAATAATCTGGATCATTTCAGCCCTGGATTTGCCAAACCATAAACTTAAACCATCACTTCATGACATCACAAGGTGGAACAGAGCATTTTGTGCTTTAGACAGACTAATACTAAAGGTTTGCTTTTTGTGTAAATGAAATAAAACAACTCCAGGTCTGTTTTGGAGGTGGTGACATTTTAACAGGGCTAAAAGCTCACAAGAGTCAGTTTAGAGCTGGGCTGGGTAATTCTTTTTTTCTATGGGGCCATGTGAGAAACAGAAAATATTGTGGATGACTGGGCCAAAATGCTTAACTCAGTTCTGCATAATATTAATTGTATTTCTTTATAAAAAGCAGTAAACAGCATTGTTTTGACAAGCTCTTGAGACTGGTCAGAGTGTATGTTATGACTAAGCAATGAAAAAGTGAGGTTGCCTTCCCAAAAATGTAATTAAAAAACATCTCTAAAGTAAAAGCAATACAGCTTTAGCCCATGCATGAGGTTTAAATTATAAACCCCAATAGGAAAATTATAAATAATGTTTATTTGTAATTCCAAATTAGTATAAATGGCATGGTCAGTGTCAACTAAATGTATGTGTAAATGTATGTGGCCTGGGAGCTGTGCAATGCCCAGGTCTGATTTAGAGTAATATAGGACCTTTAACCAAAATGTGTTCTGTTAGTGGTGTGCAGAAATATTCAAATATCGATATATCGTATTGTTTAATGTGATGATATAGTATCGATATTGTGTGTTGCTGTATTAAATTATTTGGTTACAGCGCTCCAATTTTATTGCTTGTTCAGAGGAAGGGAACGTTTATGCAACACACTTGACATTTTCACTGTTTTGAGAATTAAATCGGGCGTGTTTCATATGAACTTTGCACAAGAACTGGTTTAACAAAGACTTTTAGTCTCACAGCCATGATTTAGCTATTATTTTTTTATTGAACCATATTGAATCGATTTGAATATTGCGTATTGAATCGAAACCTCACTGTATCGAGTTATGTACCCTATCGTGGCCTATGTATCGAGATATGCATCGTATCGGCAACTTCTGAATGATACCGAGCCCTAATTTCTGCATCTCTTTGTGCTGTAGGCGTGTTCTTTGTGGTGTGTATGGCTCTGCTCATGCTCAGTCTGATCAAGTCCATCGTGGCGGTGAAGCTGCTGCACCACGGGGAGCAGGGCATGAGGCAGATGTCTGTGTCCGCCTGCCTCCTGCACACGTACGCCTCCTCGCACGTACACCCAGAAACACTAGAGGGCGCTCTCACCTCCACCACCGCTCTGCCCACCGAGGAGCTAGAAGACGGTGAGCTCTCGAGTCATGTTCATTGATAATTAAAGACGCTCTACCTGATTTTTAATCTTTACAAACACCGGTTGTGATCACATCTTTCCAGACGTCTCCTGGTTTGTGACATAAGCCTGAATAGAGAGTATAGAGCTCATCATCTTGTGTTGTTTTTCACCAGAGTTGTCACTAGAGAGCTCACTGGAGGAGGACCTGGCCTCCCTCTCCTCTCTGCAGGACGCCTCCTCTGGTCTGGAGTGGTTACTGCAAGAGCTGGTGTCCCTGCGCGTGGGTCTGTCTGAAGAGGACAGTGAAAGCTCTGCCCAGGCCCAGTGGTTGTCCCTTTGCCTGAAGCTGGACCTCTTCCTCTTCAGGCTGTATCTGCTGGTGCTCGTGGTGTACACCGGGACTCTGCTGCTGCTCTGGGCCAGCTGGAGCCGAGCATGAGGAGCTACAATTAGATTTTGGATGAGTTTGATGTGGATTATACGGTGTTTTCCATAAAGGGCTCAAATTACACTAGTATATATTATGTTTCCTCATTACAAACATACTTGGAGTTGTGTTTTGTTTCATTTCCACATGTTCAACTAGAGCTGGGCGGTATAACCAAAAATTTATATTACGGTATCTTTTTTTAAATTATCACGGTATCACGGTATTTAACGGTATTTTTGTCTTTGGCTAAGTGGAGTGTGATAGAGTTGGTAATATCATTCCAACGTTTGCTTTTCTTGTCATAGACGGTCCCTTTAGACGGAGTGCGCAGAGCCGTGCCCGGGCGAGAGAGCGTAGAGCGCAAGTGCGCGGAGCCGTGCCCGAGCGAAAAGGTGAAGAGCGGGGCTCCGCGCACCCGCGCTCTCGCTCGGGCGCGGCTCCGCGCACTCCCACTCTCCGAAAAAAGGGAGCCGTGTCACAAAACACTACACAGACGGTCCCTTTAGCAAACGCGCCTACCAGGGACGTCTGTGTAGTGTTTTGTGCTGCAGTGCCAACGTTACGCAGAGATTGGGGAGAAGATGCAGATTTTACTTTCATGCAATCTTCGTATTCCAGGATATGATTGTGGTGGAGGTGGTGAAGCAAGTTGCTTGTGTTGCCTCCTGCAGCTAAAACATTAGCTCGACAACACTTACAGATGATGCGTGTTTGATCCGCGTCAGATTTTTTAAAACCGAAGTATTTCCAAACAACAGACACGGCTCCCTTTTTCGGAATGAGTTCTGTGTCTGTGTCATTTTCTTCGTCCATGCTCACCACTCAACTCGCTATCCTTACCTGGCTTGTTGGCTTGTTTGGTGTAACACTGAAAAACAGCCCCGCTCAATCTACCGCTGTGCGACGTTCCGCCGCTCTGTGTTGCCGACATATGCGCGCGCACGGTATGGCGGTAAATAAAAAATTCATATCATAAAAATAAAAATTACCGGTATACCGGTTCAAACGGTATACCGCCCAGCCCTATGTTCCACTCACACAAACCCTGCGTATTTACGCTTTTTAATACTGTTCAATTTGTGATCTTGTAATACAGGAAGCTCCACTGTGCTTTTAAACTCAATACACCTTCACTAGAATAATTTGGATGAATTCAGCTCTGGGATTTCTAGTCTGAACCAAAGATAAGGTAAGAGTTGTAGACAGACTAATAATAAAGGTTACGCAAACATGTGAATGAAACAAGACATAATTCCAGGTATTTTTGAACATTTTTCAAATATTTTTGAGCATTTTCTTTGTTTGTTTGGACTCCTCTGCTTTAAAACTTGACTAAATGTCTTTATATCAGTTGAAATGCTGCTAATACAATACAAATAATGTAGCTGTTCAGGACGCTCTTCACTGAAAACTATGAGGAAAAAATGAATTTACTTATGGAACCAGAGCAGGCCTCAGGATGGGCAGGACTAAAAGTTTGACAGCCAGGAATTATAAATATTATAAGAATTATACATATTATAATATTTGTTGTTAGACAATTCAAAACATATTGAACTTCTTTACAAGTTAATGCATAAATTACAATACATTTTCATATATTTGAATATACACTGGCTATTCTTAATACTAAATACACTACATGCTACGTGAGCTGTTTTAAGATATGGTTTTGATATTAATGTACAATGCTGTAATTTTAATGCTGTTTCTGGTATATTAAAACCAGCCCAGTCAATGATTTATATCTTTGTATATTGTCTGACTGATAACTTTTATTGTTGCTTCTTTTTTTTTACTCTACTATGAAAAATTAAGTTGCTTTTATTAATTCAAAACTTGAATAAATGATCACACACTGAATAAAACACTCATAATGGCTGTTCTTTACTGTATTTAGCATGCAAACCCCATCGAGAAATATTTTTTTTAACAACCCATTATAATTTGAAAAAGATATTACCGCTCCTCTGTTTCTGACACCGGAGATTTATCCAGATACCCCATAATATGCTCGCTCTCTATTACCACAGCGATGTTATGATATGGTATTCATGTTTTAATCTTGCCGCAAAATAGATCAATAAATCCCACTGAGAGGCTGGCTGCTCCTGGTTGGGTTCCTAATCGTTTAGATAAGAGTATCAAAGAGCAGTGTGTGAGAGGCCCTGTCCCGGACATCTATAGTAATGCAGTTTTGTCAGCCTGAAAAGCTTTTCTCCACTGGGTCGAGTTACACGATGTTATGCAACTGCACCGCACAAAGGATCCGATATGATTAAGATATGATGGTGAGAAGCGAATGGGAACAACGATGAGTGTGATTGAATGATAGAAGAGGATGGTCAAAAGGCCTACAGCATATTTCACTGTTTTCTGATCTCTGTTATAATGTTTCCTCGTCACAGACCTGGAGTTGTGTCTTGTTTCCGTCACACGTTTAACGCACAAATCCTGCATATTTCAGCTGTGTTCGATCTCAATCTCATCTGTCATTGTGTCCTTAAGCTGAGTAATAATGTGGGTGTGTGAAAGTTGGTGGTAGTCAGACAAGTCTGTAAAGTGTAAAACATAACTTTTATTGTAAAAATAAAACTCAAATTAAAACCTAACAAGCCTCAGATAGAGCCGTGCTTACAGTTAGCATCGCATCATATAGGATAATACCATTGTGATGTATTGTGCGTTACTGTTGGCGTGCAGGGAGGAGCCGTGGTGAGGAGGGCAGTGATGCAGAGATGCTTCCTGTCTCGTAGTCTGTGTCTGTTTGTTCTACAGAGAGCGCACAGCCGAGGAGACCAGGGGAGATCTCAGGAGACCATACTGTAGAAGACCAGAGGAGAGTACAGGAGATCAGAGGAGACCACAGAAGATCAGAGGAGAGTACAGGAGATCAGAGGAGACCACAGAAGACCAGAGGAGAGTACAGGAGATCAGAGGAGACCACAGAAGACCAGAGGAGAATAGAGCACAGCACAAAAGACCAGAGGAGACGACAGACAACCAGAGAAGAGCACAGGAGACTACAGGAGAGCACAGGAGACTACAGGAGAGCACAGGAGACTACAGGAGAGCACAGGAGACTACAGGAGAGCACAGGAGAACACAGGAGACTAGAACACAGCACGAGCAATCAGAAAAGACCACAGGAGAGCACAAGAGACCTGACGGACAGAGGGGACGAGAGGAGACCAGAGCACAAGAGACCATAGGAGAGGAGACTACTGGAGACCAGAGGAGACCAGAGCACAGCACAGACATGAGGACGTCTCTCATCATGTGGCTGCTTTCTATGGTGCTGTATGGAGCAGCAATGGGACGGGCCGGTAAGTAAAAAATATTTGAGGACTATAGAATGTTTTTTTTTTTTTTTTTTCCTATCTTCACAAACAATTTTGATCTCAGGCCTATAGACTCTTTAAAGTTCTATGTTCTATCTATTCTCTATCAAAATGCTCAAAAGTCTGAAATGGAGGCAACAGTAGGCGAGTATTCAGTTTTGTTACCTAAGTAAAAGCACAGATACCAGAGCAAATAAATGCTCAAGTAAAAGTATTACATTAAAAACTATACATAACTTAAAGTATTAAAGTACGTCCAATAAAGCTTCCGATGTTGTAATTTTGATAAAGATTTGTTCCAAATGCTAATGGTTTTACAGCATCATAATAAACATTAACAACTGTTCAATCAATCAAACTTTATTTATAGAGTACTTTTCATACAAAACATTCAACACAAAGTGCTTACTCTGATGCATTAGTTAATTTGCTTCTCTGTTAAGGTGGATGAAAAAATACTATTTTATAACCTCAAAATTGTACTTCACAAAAAAGTACTGTGAATGTGTAATATGTGTGTATATGAAGTGGCCTCAACTTTTCTCTAAGGGTTTGTTCAATAAAACACAATTGTAAATGTTTTCAAAGGGCCCATATTACACTGTTTTCTGATCCATATTATCTATGTTTCCTCATCAAAAACACACCTGGAGTTGTGTTTTATTTCATTCACACATATTTAACACACAAACCCTCTCAACCGGAAACACTCCACCTTGTGATGTCATGTGATAATACTGGGAGTGCTCCATTGTGTTTTTAAATTCTATTTACTTTCACTATAAACATTTGGATACGCCCTTGAATTGCTGAGCGCTATTCTAAGACCATTTTAAGCTTTGGAAATAGAAATAGTAGACAGATTAATAATAAAGGGTCTAACGTGTAAATGAAACAAAACAGAACTCCAGGGATGTTTTTGAGGAGGATGTTTTAAGGAGCATTATAACACAAAAGTCCATTTTGTGTGATATTGGAGGTTATAAGGCTAATTAGGTTATTGTAAAGTGTTACAACAGAAAGTCATGCACGAATATATGGTATGTGATGGTTGTATATTTTGCAGGGAAGAGGGTTGGCGCTGGCTCGGCGGGCAGGTTCGCTAATGCCACCCTGGTGCGTCTGTCCGAGTACCTGAGCTCGGGGTATAAGAAGGGAGTGAGGCCCGTGAAAGACTGGAGGAGCTCCACTGTGGTGGCCATCGATCTCATGGTCTACTCCATACTCAACGTGGTCAGTACCGTATAAACACAATATACCAGCTGATATAGTGCGGCTGATGCTACATGAAGGCACTGTCCTGTCTGAAGCTCTGTTACTCAGGTTAAACTTTATTAGACTATTTTCTCATTATAATGTTGTTTCCTCATCACAAACATTTTTGGAGTTGTGTTTTGTTTTATTTACACATGTTTAACACACAAACCTGTTCCACCTTGTGATGTCATATGGTAATACAGGAAGTGCTTTTAAAGTCTAATACAGGAAGTGCTTTTAAAGTCTGTACACCTTCTCTAGAATCATCTGGATGATCTCAGATATGGAATTGCCAGTCTCTACTGAACTAAACAGAGCATTTTGAGCTTTGGTTTTGCAGACAGACTAATAATAAAGAGTTAGTCAAACATGTGTGAATGAAACAAAAGGTATGTTTTGAAGGAGGAAACAGTGTTATAATGTGGCTCAAACCTCACAAGAGTCAATTTTGTGTCTATAGGACCTTTAATCTGAGCTCAAATGTGCACAATCCACATACCGTACATTAGGAACCACATGTAAGATTTTATATATTCAGATATGATTGTTATTTTACAGGATGAAAAGAATCAGGTTCTGACGACGTATGTGTGGTACAGGCAGGTAAGACCGTTTAAAACATGAAACAATTTATATCTATAGTAAGAAATATTCTTAAAATGTTTCAATTTGATTTAAAATAAAAATTTAGTAAGTGAAGTGGAAATGTGTGCGCATTTTGGTGACTTCTTTTTAAATAATTTGTCTTTTTAAATGTTATTGCATTTTTACCACATTCTTCAGAGATTATTAATGAAAATAACATTAATAAACTACAAACTACAAGGTGCATTGTGTAACTTTTCTGGCGGAGTAAAATGCTTTTCTCCATGGAGATTTTATTGTTTTGTCTAAAATGTTTCACAGTGTGGTATTAAACCTTTCTATCTTCATGGAGACCAAACCAGCTCAAGTTACAGGTCAGATCTGCGGAGAGGCGACACCGCTCACAGCCAGAATGCCTGTTTTTCTAGATATTTTTGAGCTGTAAAACCACCTGTAATTGTGAGCTAGAGCTGTTCATTGTCATACTGTGACACATTCCAGATAGAGCAGTGACATAAACAGGACCTTCAACCAAAAAGTTGGAGAGTCCACCTGTAATGAATGTACTGAGTTATTCTGTGTAGACTGTATTGCACTTACGTTGCTTGCTGCTGTCCTGTGTGTTGAGTCTTGGACAGACGAGTTCCTGGTGTGGGACCCAGAGGACTTCGACGACGTGAAGCAGGTTTCTCTGCCCACGGCCAACGTGTGGGTGCCCGACATCCTCATCAATGAATTGTAAGTTATAATAATACTAATACTACAATCATGTTTCATATCTAAGATCCAACCATATCCACATTTCGCAGTATTGCTGGCTTTAAGACGACATCAAAACATTCTTTCGGACGATATTATTTAATACAGATGGGAGGGCAGCTAAAATGTCTATTGTTGCTGATTTCCGTTGTAATACAGTGAGTTCTTGGGTTGAGTCACTGATAGAAATGACCAGGATTTCTGAATTTACCCTTTGGATATTTCACATTTACTTCAGTGGGTTTAATCAGAGTCGGTCGGCGAGCCCAGTGTCGGGAACTACGCCAGTCCAGTCCAACTTTACTTGTGTAGCACATTTTACCAACACAAAGTCTCCAAAGTGCTGCACAGAGTAGGCACAATATAAATTAACACATTAATTAAAATAAAGCATGAAATAAATAAATAAGCAAGTCAAAAAATATAAAAATAGCAAATAAAATCAGTAAAAGACAGTCAGAGGACCACATAATTCTCATGCCGTGTTAAAAGGCGGTGAGTAAAAGTGTGCTTTTAAACGAGACTTAAAAGAATTGACTGAAGGGACAGTCTTAATGTGAGGGGGGAGAGCTTACAAAGTTTGGAGCCAAAAACAGAAAAGGCCCAGAAACGTCACCGGAACATTGCATGTTTCCAAACGTCTTGCTCGTTTGTGACGTGAGCGTGAATAGATCCCATTGATACATGAATGTGATGAATTCAAGAGTTCATGGTCCTGTTTAGGAGTTTTTCAGAAAAATGTTAAGAGAAGTTAACTGAAAAACTGCTGGCTAATGCTGCTTGACATCAGCTGCAAGAAATCAACATGTTCTTCTCTCCTGCGCAGTGTGGATGTGGGTAAGTCTCCAGACATCCCCTACGTGTATGTGACACACGATGGACTGGTGAGGAACTACAAGCCCATCCAGGTGGTCACGGCCTGCACCCTCAACATCTACAACTTCCCCTTCGACGTGCAGAAGTGCAGCCTCACCTTCCAGAGCTGGCTCCACACCAGTAAGAACATCTCACTGTTTCACTATTTCAGTCACGATCCAACGGAGCCAGTAGACTAAATATGAATGGACATAGCTAACCTGATTCACTTTGGATTGAAAAAATGTTTCCCCTCTCTCTGCAAAAGCTGTCAGGCTCCTCATTTTGGTCTCAAAATAACTGTGGACTGGAGCTGAACACTATGGGTGACTCACTCCGTCCGTCCACTTCTTTATACAGTCTATGATGAAGCCCAAAAGTGACCATCCATGTACAGCCCTGGAAAAAAATAAGAGACCACCTCATTTTTTTTCTGAAATCAGCATCTCTACATGTGTGACGGCCGTCCTGTTCGAGCGTCTGTTGAATTCAACACAAACACACCTCATTCTGCTTCATGAGGCACTGATGAGATCACCTGAACCAAATCTGATTTAAGGAGGTAAATGAGAAAAATAACTGCATGAAAGCTGTGATTAAAATTCAGGGTTCTTCCACCAAATATTGAGTTCTGAAATCTTCCTAAGTTAAAACATTAGTATTGTGCTGTTTTAAAATGAATATGATCTTGTTTTCTTCACATTATTTGAGGTCTGAAAACATTTAATCGTTTTTGTTATTCTGACCACTTGTCATTTTCTGCAAATAAATGCTCTTAAGTGACAATATTTTTAAGTAGCAAAATCAGAGAAACGGATCATTTCGTAGTGGTCTCTTTTCCAGAGCTGTATATTTCAAGTTTAAAAGCTTGCTCAGGCCAATCAGCAAAGTTGCAACTAATGATCACAAAAATTACAATATGTTTCTGAAACTTTATGTTATAAACTGCAAAGTTATAAAAAAAATTCACCAAATTCTGCATTTTAAATGTGCTTTTTAGACTTTAAAACTCCAAACACCTTTAGTAGAATCATTTGGTTGATTTCACCCTGGAAATGCCAATCTCTACTGAGCAAAAGGTAAAGGGCACCTGTTACCAAGAAAACTACTGTTTCATGACATCTTGAGGTAGAACAGAGCATTTTGAGCTTGGGAAATGTAGACAGACTAATAATAAAGGGTTACTCAAACATGTGTGAATGAAACAAAACAACTCCAGGTATGTTTCTGAGAAGGTAAAGATGTTCATTCACAAGAGTCAATTTTGTATAAGACGCTTTAAAGGGGCAGTTTGGAATTTTGGACATAGGGCCTCATTTCCTAGTGAGCCATAATTTTGGAGACGTGTGGAGACACTTTTTTAAATATTCCATCCAGTCCTTGTATTTGGAGAGGCTGCTGGTGCTAGGCTAGTGCATGTCAATGGCCATAGTTGTTCTGCCACTAAAAAGTCTTACCTACTCCACAGTGCACCCGGGGAAAACTATTAGAACTCCAGACTGTCAATGTGAATTACTGTGTCGATAGAATAGTTTTAAAAGTAAAACTAACCGTTGCATTTGAAGGATTTATGTCTGAGCTGCAGCAGTGAGTTGTACTTCCTGATAGAAGGCTTGGCAGCGGCGGACTGATATATGAGAAAATAGTCCCTCAACATGCGACGATTCATGAGATGCAAGATTAGTTTTAGTTCAAACATTATTCTATTGACACAGACATTCACATGGACAGTCTGGAGTTCTAATAGTTTTACCTCAGGTGCACTGTGGAGTGGGTAAGACTGTTTTTAGTGGCAGGACAACTATGGCCATTGACATGCACTAGCCTAGCACCAGCAACCTCTGCAAATACAAGGACTGGATGGAAGATTTAAAAAAGTGTCTCCACACGTCTCCAACACTCTGGATCACTAGGAAATGAGGCCCTATGTCCAAAATTCTGAACTGTCCCTTTAATATGAGGCCATACCGGCTCGTCAAAGCCTGATCCTGTCAGATCTCAGAAGTTCAGCAGGGCCTGGTTAGTACTTGGATGGGAGACCACTGGGAATTCCAGGTGCCACAGGGGGGCGCCAGTGGCAAAAAACTGTTGTTGTGTCCTTAGGCAAGACACATCACCCACATTGCCTAGTATGAAAGTGGTGTGTGTGTGAGTGTTGGTGGTGGTCGGAGGGGCCGATGGTGCAGATTGGAGCCTCACTTCCGTCAGTCTGCCCCAGGGCAGCTGTGGCTACAATAGCAGTTTACCACCACCGGGTCTGGAGTGAATGAATAATGCTCTGTAAAGCGTCTTTGAGTGTCCTGAAAAGCGCTATATAAAACTGATGCATTATTATTATTATTATTATTATTATTATTATTATTATTATTATTATTATTATTATTATTATTATTATTATTATATGGACAATTGTGCCGTGAATCTGATAATAATGGGCCTCATTCATGAAAAGGTCTTACAAACAAATGTGTCCTTAAGGCCTTCTTACAAACACTTTTGGCATTTACAAAACATTTTGTTCACTGAAAATGCTCTTGTGTAAGAACAAATCAGTTAGGAGCACACATAAGAACAAAAATTCTACTGTTTTAGAATATTATTACTCTGATAATGCAACAAAAAAATTGAATTCCTCCATGATTGTAAGTTGTATATTTTCTTAAATTATTTCCTATGATCATATTACTATGTGATCTAATAAAATGGTTGTTTTATAGAGCATGTAGTCTATCTGGTCTAACAGACTTTATACAGGCTGCAGTGAGCCTCAGTCCCAGTGCTCTCTGGTCTGTAGACGCGCTCCACTTCACTTCCTCATTTACTCTCTCCCTCGTGCTTTCATGTGTTATAAGACCAAACCCACTGGCCATATTTGGATCTTCAGAGTGCATTTCTAACCAAATACTTGTTAATGTAAAATAGATGTGAATGAGCGTGGACGTGTTCGTAGCTGGGTGTTTGTGATTTAGGTGCAACTGTCACTAAAGAAGGAATTTGCGAGCTTAAGACCGCTTTTTGAATCTCTCAGCATCTTCTTAAAATGGAAGTTATACTCATTTTTCAAGAAAACATTAATGAAAGAAGCCCACTGTCTGTGTGTAGTTGACGACATAAACATCACCCTGATGCGGAGCCCCGAGGAGCTGAGGGAAGATAAGAGCGTGTTTATGAACCAGGGCGAGTGGGAGCTGCTGCACATCCTGTCCAACTACAAGATCTTCAGTGTGGATAACGATGACTACTACGCTGAGATGAAGTTCCATGTAAGCTCCCTCACATACAGTAAAACCTAAAGACTGTTGGACTTTGGATTGGCCTTGTGAAAATTGTGTATCATCACATCCTTAGTTGCTATTGTTCAGTAAATGATGTAGCCAAGAGCATCATATCACTAGTCTGTAAACATCTCATTCCTGTAGGTGGTGATCCGGCGCCGCCCTCTCTTCTACACGGTGAATCTCCTCTTGCCCAGTATGTTCCTGATGATCATGGACGTGGTGGGCTTCTACCTGCCCCCGGACAGTGGAGAGAGAGTGTCCTTCAAGATCACGCTGCTGCTGGGATACTCCGTGTTCCTCATCATTGTGTCTGATACTCTGCCCGCCACTGCCATCGGGACGCCTCTCATAGGTACAGTGTGTAGTAACTGTACAACAAGATGCAAAATATTTCTCCGCCCACAACCACATTTTAAATAGACCTGCTGCTGGGCAGTACCTGGAGGACTAAAGGAGAAGGTTAAGAGGGAGGAAGGGCGGGGTCTGGGGTATAAGGAACATGTGATTGGTTTAACAGGTATCCACAGTTCAAACTCTGGCACTGGCCTTAATCAGGGCAGTCCTATGTGATGTGACATAGTACTTGCAATTAAGATTAGATAAGATAAACTTTATTGTGCCCAAGGGGAAATTTGTTTTGGGCATTGCCTGCAGCTTACACTTCATACATCACACAACAGTCACAATACATGTAGTACATTTGCACACTGCACAACCAAAAAGTGTCCAAGATATTGCACTAGCCCTATTGCACAGATAATTATTGCACTAGCTCTAATGCACAATGATTATTGCAGTGATTGCACCATTAAATAAAGTGACTAAGTGTGCCTTGTTGTGCAGATTTGTTCAGAAGTGGCACAAATGAAAGTTTATATCTCTTAAAGTTCGGCCCTCGATAGCGTCTGCCTGATGGAAGGGTTTCATATTCACCATGCAACAGGTGAGAGGAGTTTCCCACAATCCGTCTGGCCTGAACAAGCACAGAATTTTGAAATGGCCTGCAGAGAAGGAAATTCTTTCCCGCCAATCACCTTCATGTCCTTATTTACCAGTTTTCCAAGTTTAGTTTTGCATTGTACAGTTAAAAAGCCGAACCAGGCGAGCACACTGTAGCGTATCAGACTCTCCAAAACAACATTATAAAAACAGGTCATGACTTTTGTACTCACACCATTGCAGAGGCCACTGAAAGCAGCACACACTTAGACTTCAGATGTTTTTGAACAGAATGCTGCAAATGTGCCTGATTTGCACTACAGTTGCCAAAAAGGGACTAAGGGGTTAAGTAGTAGTATAGGGTGAGCATGTTTACATCTGTCCAGAAATTACAGATGAAAAATAAACTATTTGGCTAATTCTGGTACATTTACAGAAATGGTGATTCATGTACACTGTCCCTGTTAAATAAACCAAATAAAAAAGCAGATTTAGTGTTTAGTTCCGCTTTAAGTAGCACAGTGGTTGAATTTCTAGCACTCACGCTTCACAGAAAGAATATTCCAGGTTCAATCGCAAGTCAACAAAGCCTTTATGTATGGAGTTTGCATGTTCCTGTTTCCTACATTAACCCAAAACATGCATCATCGGTAAAATCCTCCAACTAAGGAAGTCCTGACCAAGCCTAGCAACAAAACTATGGAGATAAGTCCCTGAGCACTGCTCTGAGGAGATGTTCCAGCAGCTTTGAAAGGATGGGGCAAATGCGGAGACAAATGATTTTTATTATCACCAAGGTATTAGAATTGGTATTGCGTATCAAGTCTATTCCTAAGTATCGAAATCAAGTTTGAAATTTTAGCACTGTGACAACACTGCTGCTGCTCCTGCTACTACCAGGACCAAATGAATATGAGTATATTCATTTGAATATATTCAGTATGAATATGAACACAGACTTATTAAACATTTCTCTGTGTGCATTTGTGTCGCAGGCGTGTACTTTGTGGTGTGCATGGCCCTCCTGGTGATCAGCCTGACAGAGACGGTTCTGATCGTCCGCCTGGTGCACAAACAGGACCTGCAGCCTCCAGTCCCTCACTGGCTCAAATACCTGATCCTGGAGAAGGCCCCAGTGCTCTTCTGTATCCACCAGAAACACCGGCTCTGCTCCAGACTCTCCTCGCACTCCCAGACCTCAGACCTCGAGCACTACAAGGACACCAACTACGGGACAGGTAGGAAACCAGTGCGAAATAAATGATTTTAGTTTGATGTTGCAACATTTTTAATGCCTTATTTATTCAGTATCAATAACATCACCCTTGACAAATGTACAAAACAAGATGATTTTTTTTATTTAACTAAAAAAAACAAAAAAAAATAAAAATTACCAATTTGAAGGACACAAATGATGCATTATTCTAGTGGCTTTTAACATGGTTTTGGTCACTTTGGGATAAATATTTCATATATATAATATATATAATATAAATATTTTCTAACTTAAAATAATGTCTGTATTTGGAAAATATACCTCCATAAACAACACCTCTGTTTCCAATGATGCATTTAGGTGTTGGAGCTCCCTCTGCTGTCAGGGGAATGAACATTAAGGAAGTAAACAGATTAAGTCCTCATCTCATTCATTGTTCATTGTGAACACAATTTGACTGTAGAATGAGTATGTTGATGGTTTATGGAATTAAAAAATTAAACAGGGGAAATTGAGAACTTAACGTATGATGCAAAAAACCTTGCAAAATCCAAACAGATCAATTTTGAGAGCTCAGTGAAGATAATTTTGGATCAATGGATTAATGAGACAAGCATAAATGAGATATGAGACGATATAACATGGATAAAAGTTCCAAAAGTCAGAGTATTCTTTAGACATAAATTATAAATGTCAGTTCAAAAATATTAATACTGCATCTAGATCCAACAGTTATTGGCACATAAAACTAAATATTGATTATGTGTCTGCGTATTGCTGCTGAAGAAATGTAAAAGTTGTTTTTTATTTGATTTGTTTTTATTTCGAGTTTGTGCCAAGAGAGAAACAATAATTGTACACATACTACATACACATTGTAAACAACAGAAAAGCACATTTCTCGAAAAGGAATGGGAAGAAGAAAAAAAACATATATTAACCCAACCCTATAAAAGTTAGCAAATTCTCCAAGTAAGTGTTGGAAACTACTAGAACACAAAGCGTACAGAGACCAGGGTGCTCATGTACTCTGTTTAATTGTGTTTTCGTGTGTCTTCCTTAGCCCAGTGTACCCTCCACCACAGCGCCGACTTCAGCCGCAGACGCAGCCACCACGACCGGGACGGGGGTCTCATTTTGGGCTTCCCCTCTTCCAGAGACCCTCCGGCGCCCCCTCCCGTCATGAACAACATCCTGCAAGAAGTCACGGCCATCCGGCACTTCCTGGAGAAGAGGGACCGCTGCCGGGAGGTGGCCAAGGAGTGGCTCCAGGTGGGCTACGTGCTGGACGTGCTGCTGTTTCGGGTCTACCTGGTTGCTATGGTAACCTACAGCATCACCCTGGGCACATTATGGGCAGTGTGGCAGGGGGCTTGACTCAGTGTAATAATACAGTGTTTATGGTGTGTTAAAGTAAAAAAAAGTAATGGTCCTATTGCAGTGCCTTGTGGAACACCATAGGGACAAAACGAACGGTGGAATTTGAAAGTAGTTCGTGCCGGATTATCGTGTTTGTCGGTGCAATTTGAATGGAAATAGGTGAGAGCAGTTTATGGGAAGGCGTGAATGATAAACAGAAATAATTTTGAAATAGCGACCTGAAGGTAAGTAGTCATCAAGGCACCAATTTACATTTTGAGTTGAGAGAAACAATAATCATATACATACTAGGTAAACATTGTAAACAGAAAAGCACATTTCTCTAAAAGGAGTTATGTAATTGCTGTAGATTGATCAAAACTTTACAATTATTTACATAGCAAAATAGCTAAATAAATTACATACTATGCACGCTAAATATAATTTTATAATTTTAACCCAATTTCTTTCTCTTTTTTGTATTGTACTGCATTATGGTCGTACAATCTAATAATAATGATAAAAAAGGCACCGAAGTTTATCGTTTATGATCGTAGCAAAATAATGAGAGTGAAGAATGTAAGGATTTATTTTTTCGTTTATGGTCGTACAAACTAATAATGATGTTACTGAAGGCACAAACGTTTATTAATTGTGTAGGTAAAATAATGTTCTTTGCAGATAAGACAACATATCCACTCTCACTGCTCTGTAATGCATGTGTGTGTTTTTGTAATGACTGAAACATTTGCTTTATTTTATGTAATAATTGGTACTTTGCAGCTGATTCATCAACATTCCCTTGGGGTGTGATGCTAACTGAAGGCTCTGCTCTGTCTGAAGCGCTATTAGACATGAATCTGAGCTTTATTTTAAAAACAATCTGCGCAGAAAGAGCCGATTTAGTTGGAAATACGACTAAAGTCTCTCTCACATAACATTACAGTCACACACAGTTTTTTACTTCGTCACTCTTAGCTTTTTGTTGAGTTTTGCCTTAAAACCTTTTGTGGCTGTGTTTACTAAAGTGTGCAATGTGTCACCATGGTAACTACAAAAACATTCTGCCATAGAAATACAGGTACAAACACAAGCATGTACCAAAAATGACTGTTTTAGAAGATGCTCCACATGCAAAGGAATGTCCTGTTTCGCTCTCTGCTATTACATTAAATTGTAAAATGTATGTCAAGCTATTAAAGGTGTACTTTGTAACTTTCCGAGTGGGGAGTTTGATGCAGATTTTATTGCATTTCCTGACTGTTGCACTATGATATTATAAACGTGTGCAGTTTGCAATTCTTTAATTACTAATGTTTGGTAACTCTTTAGTTTACGGACCACATACTGATAAGTAGTCAATAGTAAAATGCATAATAAGTGCTTAATTGCATCTTTATTCATATTTATAAAGTACTTTCAATGCATTTTTGGCTAAGACTGTATTTTAGTATTAAGACATTAACAGTTTTCTACCCAGTGAAACAGTTTGGATTACAATAGACGTTTCTGTACATGCACGGCAACTGTAACAAGCATTAATAAGTGTTACATACCAATTATAAATATAAATACCAATTAATAGCTAAGTAACAGCTAATTAGCATACCAATTACCATTTCATTGGCGAGTATTATGTGGTTTCTAAACTAAAATGTTAAGTAATGTTTTTTTTTTGCAAAAGAAGTACCTTGGAAAACATGAATTCTTACTGTCACTGGGGCCGCCTCTCCGCAGATCTGGACTAGACAATAATTCAAATGGACACAGTAGTTAGAGGATTACACATTCCTCAAAATACAGTTACTTGAATTTAGTTGAAATGTTAATATTAAAGCATTAATTAAGTGTAGATAATGCAGAAATCAATATTAGAGCAGTCTACAGTACTCTCTATAGCCAGAAGGGGGCAGCAAAGACAAGCACATAAGTTGTACATTGGCCTGTAGCTGGAGATCCAAATTGTTGATCATTACAAAAGGCGTACGGCTCGATTTTTCATTTCATTTTAATTTTGAACACATTGACAGTCTGTTTACTAAAGTCAAACTAAGAATAGGTTTTCTATATCGGCATTAAAAACAGATGAGCTTTTAAAACTCCCGTCTTTCCGATCATTGATTATGGAGACTTAGTTTACAGATCTGCATCAAAAACTCTGCTCCATAAGATGATAATAATGGGATTTATCACGCAGCCGTCCATTTACCAACCATCCCTGCGCACTTTACTCCTCGATGAAGTGGCCTCTCTCCACATTCGCACACAAACCCACTTGTTGCCGTTCTTTTACAAATGTTTAATTGGTAAAACTCTGTCCTACATCAACTCGCTCCTGCACACCCACTGCGCTCCGACAAACACATGACCCTGGTGTTTCCTAACGCTCGCACAGCTTTTGTCTGCTTCTCATTTCAGTTCTGCAGCAGCTGACTGGAACCACCTTCAACAGACTTTAAAGCTTAATTAGTTTATGTCTCTTGTCGACTTTTAAATACTCCTTGCAAAGTATTTTACAGGATCGTTGCTCATGCTTTTAACACGTTTATATCTTTAATCTGCAAATGTTTCACTTCCTCATGTCTCTATTCACTCTTTCATGTTGTGGTTGATGTGTGAGTGTGTGTTTGTGCTGTTTCTGCTGGCTTACCTGGTAAAAATATTGAATAAATATAAATAAATCAATAAAATAGATGGCAAAAATACATTTAAAAGCTGTACATTCTCACGAGTAATGCTTAAAAGTAAATACAACCAAATAGAAGTGTTTTACTGCTTTGAAAAACATGAACTTCTATTGCAACTCCATTTACAAGCAACATTATCATTTTCTTAATCAAATAAAATGAAACAACCGCGTAAGAGTTTGCGTGTAAAGTAAAGGGACCATATACATGTTTTAAAATCTATGTTATGATGTTGTTTCCTGGTTCAAAACATACTTGGAGCTGTGTTTTGTTTCATTAACATATCTCGCAGATTTAGTCTTCGCTCAAATTGAAAACACCCCCGTTGGGCACCGCAGTTTGTTTGTTTTCTAACATGGAAATCAGCTGACTGTTCCTTTTATTAAGTCATTTTGTCCAAATTATAAACCCACTGAACCATGAAGGTCATAGATTATAACTCGCCGACACAAGCGCAATATTTAACAGCTGTTTGAGATGAGAACAAGCCACTGCAATTTAAAAAAGCACTCACGCCTCACAGCCTCACAAGGTTCCAGGTTTGATTCCCGGGTTGGTGGTGACTTACTACCATCGGGTCTGGAGTGAATGAACAATGCTCTGTTCATAAGGCTCTGTAAAGCGTCTTTGAGGACGTGTCTGTGGAAAAGCGCTGTAGCTGTTGTTGTAGGGCAGGGGTGTCAAACTCATTTTGGTCCGGGGGCCGTATGCAACCTACTTTGATCCCAAAAGGGCCGGATCAGAAAACTCAGTTCTCTCTTCAAGTTATTGTATTTTTCTCCGTGTCTCGTAGTGGTGTTTAAGATTATATTCCTCGAGCAACGCCACTTGTTCCAAACACACTGAGCACAGATTTCCCATTCACCTCTGTCAACAAATAAGAATTAGACTATTTTTCTTGGGAAATCCTGAACTCAGCATCTGCTTTTCTTATTTTTTGACATTTTGCTGATGAGGGTCACGGTCGACAGTCAAAACGATCGTCCTTTAAGAGCGTTTGGAAAGAGGAAAGTCTTCATTTGTGCTGCTCTGGTGGGAGTCGCAACGTACAGAAACGCCGGAGACGCTGCTATGCTAAACGGTGCAGAAAATTAACAGAAAAATCTGAAAATTTTAAGTATTTTAATAGAAAAATCAGCCGAGGGCCAGATTAAAGGTCTTGGAGGGCCGGATCTGGCCCCCGGGCCGCATGTTTGACACATGTGTTGTAGGGCGACCTTGGGTGTCCAGAAAGGCCCCAAATAAATAAAATGCATTATTATTACTATTATAAAGGGAACCTGCATGTTCAAAAAACCCAGATTCAGAACCAAAGTTGTGGAGTGAAGCATCACTGTGAAAGAAGTCCAGTTATGATACAGTCTTGAAAAAGAAATCAAAGAATCAAGTACAATGACGGCATTTAAAGTCCACATTAAATCCAGTGCTGTGTGTGTGTATGAAAAAGAAGTCGTTGTGCATAAAAGCGATGATTTCTGCTCGGAATTGATTAATAATTGTGACTGAAATGAAACGTACTGATTTGAAATGTTTCACAGCGATATCGGTGTTAATGTGTCTAGAAAGGGAAAAGGGGGCAGAGGACATAAGGTCACTCTTCTTTCTGCTCTTTTGCTTTCATTTCTCGCATGTTTGATATTGTGACTCTGTTAACGTCTTTTTATACTTTGTGAATGAAATAAACAAATAAATATATACTGTATATACTGTGTGTTCTTTAAGATGATCTAAAGGAAATTCAAACCACAAAATCACACATTAGTGATCAGAGGGAACATTATTAGAAAGAAATCAGATGTTTTCCATGAATGTATATTTTGGATTTTTGTACCTTGTATGTCTTTTAGTTCTAAAACACATGTGTCAAACATGTGGCCCGGGGGCCAGATCCGGCCCTCCAAGACCTTTAATCTGGCCCTCGGCTGATTTTTCTATTAAAATACTTAAAATTTTCTGATTTTTCTGTTAATTTTCTGCACCGTTTAGCATAGCAGCGTCTCCGGCGTTTCTGTACGTTGCGACTCCCACCAGAGCAGCACAAATGAAGACTTTCCTCTTTCCAAACGCTCTTAAAGGACGATCGTTTTGACTGTCGACCGTGACCCTCATCAGCAAAATGTCAAAAAATGAGAAAAGCAGATGCTGAGTTCAGGATTTCCCAAGAAAAATAGTCTAATTCTTATTTGTTGACAGAGGTGAATGGGAAATCTGTGCTCAGTGTGTTTGGAACAAGTGGCGTTGCTCGAGGAATATAATCTTAAACACCACTACGAGACACGGAGAAAAATACAATAACTTGAAGAGAGAACTGAGTTTTCTGATCCGGCCCTTTTGGGATCAAAGTAGGCTGCATACGGCCCCCGGACCAAAATGAGTTTGACACCCCTGCTCTAAAATGTTTTAAAAGTCCAACACTGAACAAAATTGATTCTTTTGAGCTAATCCGTGTTATAATGTTGTTAATGTTGATGAGGAAACAACATTATAACATGGCTTAGCTCAAGAGAATCCATTTTGTTTTTTTAGTTTGGGACCATTACAATATTTTAGAACTAAAGAACACATCGTTACAAAAATCCAAAATATACATTCATGGAAAACATCTGATTTCTTTCTAATAATGTTCCCTCTGATCACTAATGTGTGATTTTGTGGTTTGAATTTCATTTAGATCATCTTAAAGAGCATAGAGTATGTACAGTATATATTTATTTATTCATTCATAAAGTATAAAAAGACATTAACAGTGTCACAATATCAATCATCAGAAACACACCTGGAGCTGTGTTTTGTCTCATTCATCTCCAAAGCTCAAAATGTTCTGTTCCACCTTGTGATGTCATCAAGTGGTAGTTTTCACAGCTTTCTTTCCCCTTTTATTCAGCAGAGATTGGCAATTCCGAGGCTGAAATCATCCAAATGATTCTACTGAAGGTGTACGGAGTTTAAAAACACAATAGAGCGCTCCCTGTTTTCTACTTGAAGGAAGAATTCAGCGTAAATATGCGGGATTTGTCTGTTAAACATGTGTGAGTGAAACAAAACAAACACCAGATATGTTTTTGATTAGGAAATTCCATTATAACATGAGAAAACGGCGTAATATCGGACCTTTAAACAAGAAAGGGAGACAGATGTGAAATCATTTAGCCGTAATTCGCATAAACCTCGCCCCTCCATATTGCTTTGTCCATCACCGGCCCCGCTTTTCCTTTCTCATGTTCCACAATTGGATCAAAGCGGGAGCAGAGCAGCAGAAGTGGCACAAAAACAGCTCATTTCCTCTTTGCTCTCGGCCAAACGCAGAGGAACTGTCCACATGCCGGTGCTGGGCGGCGGGGGACGTTATAGCAGGAGGGACAGCTGTGCATCATCACTATTTCATAAGGTTTACACATCAGGGGAAAAGACGCTGCAGTTATTGTTTGGGTTCATAACACGATAAAGAAGTTTCAAATTGAGATAGAGGACAGTGGAAACTCCACGGTAAAATGTATTCTCTTTCAGCACAGTAATGCGGATTTCTTACAGCAAATGATTAATTAAAGGTGCACTATGTAACTTTTCGGTTGGGGCTCCATCACCTGCTTGTTTCTACTGTATGGACATATCATTGCACTGCTTAGAATATTCCACAGTATGGCATTAAACAGCTCTATCTCACATTTATTCAGTTACAGATGGTTTTGTATAACTGAAAAATACCTAGAAAAACAGGCATCTGACTGTGAGCAGGGTCGCCTCTCCACAGATCTGACCTGTTACTTGGTCTGGTTTGGTCTCCAGGAAGGTAGAAAGGTTTAATGCCGTACTGTGGAACATTCCAGACAAAGGAATAACATTTACATTTTTAAAAAGTTATTTTTTACGGTAAAATACTGTAGCTGTGGTGCCTAAATTCAACCGTTAAAGTTCAATAAAACATTTTCTTCATTTACAGCAAAAAATGTATTGATACTGTTGATTAGACAGTTAAATAATGTGCTTATTACAATATTTTACAGTAAAAAAATAATAAATAAAAATAATAAAATATATAATAAATATATAATATATATATAATTATATATAATAAAATAATAAAAGCAATTGTTTTACCTGAAAATTTACATGGAAAATAGTTACTTTTAACGGTAATACTTTAAAAAAAAGTAATATATATTTATTTACGGTAAAATATAATAAAAGTGTTTGATAGACCCTCCACCAGAAAAGTTACACAATGCACCTTTAATTAAGTCTTTCATCTTGAATCTTGCTGCCGCAAAATATTGCAATAAATATCGTAGCATTCAGGTCACAGTATAATCCTAAGAACTAAAGAATAAAAGAACTGTGAGAAAGAATACAAAATTTCAGCTCTGCCTATACTCCAAAAAAGTACAAATAAAATACTTTATTCTGTTTATTAGGGATGTAACAATAATAAAATGAAATCTGGTGATATCGTATCGTCAAAGGTCTCACAATAATATCGTGGACCATCACAATATATCGAATCACAAGTCTCTTTGCTTAAATGAACAGTTCTGATGCAGAAATAGTAAAAAAACAGAGGGAACTACATAGACCATGATCCTTTGCTCCGTTTCAGTGCAGACGACATGAAGAAATAACTGTTCTAAGCACTTTTACATCTTCATTCTTTGTCTTGTGAAGGCGTTTTTAGAGGAAAAAGTAGCATAGTCCACAAAATATTGCAATAAATCTGGTACTGTGAGATGTTTATGGTGAAAATCTGGTACAGAGAGATTTGGATATCGTTCCATCGCTAATGACAATAAATGTACCAAATGACTGGTCAAAGCGTTTTAAAATGTCAGTCTTGTTATTATGTAGAATATCGTAATATCGGGAGGCTCCCCACCATATCGCAATAAATATTGTGCTGTGAGGTTCATACCGTGACAATATTGTATATTGTATGTATATTGTGGGACTTGGATATAATTACACTCCTACTGTTTTATAGTCCAGAAATGACAGTTTTTTTTCCTAAATCTGCTTTTTAACTCTAGTAATTTTAGCTCGTTTTGTGTTGACGTCGTCTGAAACCAGCAATACGGCCTCACTGATGCCGCACATCTTTTTTCATTTTGTTTTTCCTTCCCTCTGTCACCTCTTTAAGCCGGTGTTTGTTTGTGTTTGGCTCTATTGACTCTCTATTCTAAGAGGGTGAGTCACAAACAGAGGCATAAACTCGTCTTGACAAATGTGAAAGGCCAGAGTCGTCCGTCTGCTCCCCTCATTTAGTCTCCGTTACTCCAGAGAGGTGAGTGAAGCGGGTTATGAATGCATTTGTATGAATTACAGTGAAAGCTTTCAAGGCCCTGTACCATGTATTTGTATTTGTCTCCATGTATTTGAACATTTCTTGTCTTGCCCCAGAACAGATAAATAGTAACGCAGCTCTCAAGGTCAAATTAAACGACCCGTATTGTTCTGTTTTGTATTTTTTGATCTGCGTTATAATGTCCGGAGTTGTGTTTTGTTTCATTCACACATGGTTAACTCATAAATCCTGCATATTTAGGCTGAGTTCTTCTCTCAAACAGAAAACACTCCACCTTGTGATGTCTTATGGTAATGCAGGAAGTGCTCCACTGTGTTTTTAAACTCCACACAGCTAAAATCATTTGGACAATTTCAGCCCTGGAATTGCCGATCTCTGCTGAACAAAAGGTAATAAGTCAAAGTAGAAGGTGAAACAAAGCATTTTGAGCTCAGAGATGTGGACAGACTGATAAAGAATCACTCAGACTCAGCGTAAATGAAACAAAACGTAACTGCAGGACTGTTTTTGAGGAGGTAACAACATTAAGAACACGCCTTAAAGCTCACAACAGGTCATTTTTGCTTAATATAATGCAAAAAACAGTTCATTTTGAATATAGTATGAACCTCATGAACCAAAATCTAAATCACATCAGTATTTGGTGTGACCTTTGCGTTCAAAAGTGCATCAGTTCTTCTAGAGCTCTGAAAAAAATAAGAGACCACTGCAAAAATGATCTGTTTCTCTAATTTTATTACTTATACATTTGTGTTTGAGTAAAATGAACATTTTTGTTTCATTCTATAAACTACTGACAACATTTGTCCCAAATTCCAAATAAAAATCATTTAGAGCATTTATTTGGAGAAAATGACAAATGGGCAAAATAACAAAAAGATTAAATATTTTCAGACCTCAAATAATGTGAAGAAAACAAGATCAGATTCATTTTAAAACAACAGAACACTAATACTTTTTTCCAGAGCTGTAGCTGCAGACAGTTTGTGAAGGACCTGGGCTGGTCGCTGTTCCAAACATGTTGAAGAACTAAGCACAGATCTTGAGCTTCCTCACATCCTTCTGTCTCTTCATGTTAATCCCAGACACACTCCGTGATGTTGAGGTCAGGGCCTGTGGGGCCCGACCAGCACCAACACAACTTCAGAATCAGAATCAGAATCAGAATGTTTTTTATTGATTATATGAGTGAACAGGTTCACAACATTAGGAAATTGCTGCGGTACTTGGAGCAGGATGTAGACAAACACTGACATGCAACAAATAAAATAGAATAAAATAAAGTAGGAAAAAAAAAGCTATAATATAATATAACAAAATTTACAAATTTACAGGAGTATAATAATATAGAGTATAAGAGTATAAGAGTATAACAGTGCAGGTGATGATCAGTGCAAAACAGGCAGGTGCGAGAACACAGGGTCATGTGACAGACGCAGAGTGGGGGGTGGGACCAGTCCTAGTGTTATTATTTATGAGTCCAACGGCAGAGGGGAAGAAACTGTTTTTGTGGCGAGAGGTTCTGGTCCGAATGGACCGTAGCCTCCTGCCTGAGGGGAGCAGGTCAAAAAGTCCGTGTCCAGGGTGAGAAGGATCAGCTGCAATTCGACCTGCACGTGTCCGAGTCCTGGAAGTGTACAGGTCCTGAAGAGATGGAGGCTGCAACCAATCACCTCCTCAGCAGAGCACAACACGCTGCAGTCTCTGTTTGTCCCTGGTGGAGGCTTCAGCATCACACGGTGATGGAGGAGGTGAGGATGGACTCGATGATGGCAGTGTAGAACTGCACCATTGTCCGTGCTGGCAGGTTGAATCTCTTCAGCTGCCTCAGGAAGTACATCCTCTGCTGGGCCTTCTTTATGATGGAGGTGATGGTGGGCTCCCATTTGAGGTCCTGGGTGATGGTGATCCCCAGGAAGGGGAATGAGTCCAAAGTGGTGATGGGGGTGTGGGTCAGGATGATGGAGGGGAGTGGGGCTGTGTGCTTCCTAAAGTCCACACATCATCTCCACTGTCTTCTGGGCGTTAAGCACCAGGTTGTTCTGGCTGCACCAGGACACCAGACGATCAACCTCCATCCTGTAGGCGACTCATCCCCGTCCGAGATGAGTCCGACTTCTTCTTTATGCTAAAGATAATTTTTAATGACTTTGGCTTTTTCTTGTGTTCGCTCACTTTGCATTTGTAAATTAAAACAATCATTATTTATATTTTTATTCCTTGTTTACAGGACTTTTTCACACCTGCCTAAAACTTTTGCACAGTCCTGTATGTGTCTAGACTCGACCGGTTTCCCCTTCTAATGGTAATGTCACGTGCACGCTCCTTCACGTGCACTCTCCTCGTCCTCGTGCACAGTTCAGGGGCTGGACAGACCGTCGCGTTAGGGGTATGACGGAGGCACAGGGCCAGATGGAGACGGAGGCTGCACGAGGGGGACGAGTTACACAGAATTGCATCACTTCTGGTTTAGGGATATTTTTGCAGCTCAGCTGCACCCACAGAACAACCCCACATCTAAATAAGTTTATGCAAAGTATGTTTTCCCTTTGCATTTGAAACATGTTTATTTAAAGCTTCTATATTACGCAGAACTGACTCTTGTGAGCTTCAGAATGTCGTTTCCTCATCAAAAACAGACCAGGAGTTGTGTTTTGTCTCATTCACACATGTTTAACACACAAACCCTCTTCTCTTCATTAGAAAACACTCTGTTCCACCTTGTGATGTCATGTGGTAATACAGGACGTGCTCCACTGCGTTTTTAAACTTCACTCACCTTCACTAGACTCATGTAGGAGGTTTTCAACTGATGACACCAGCGGCTCTTTGACAAAAAAGTAATGATCCACATCTGTACACATCTGCAGCAGTGTTGATATTGGTGATTGTGTGTGTGTGTGTGATCTGTTAAATGTGCCGATTTCTGCCATCAGGTATCATCAGCGTGAGTTTTGACACCGATTACTAATGTTGAGCATGTTCTGTTGGTTTGGATTGACTGACTGATGTCCAGTGATGTTAAAAGTCGCCTCATTTAGGCCTGCATATGAAAATACAATATTAAAACAAATATATTATCAGTTGTTATTGAAACTCATCATTGCAAGAACACAACTACACTACTGTAAGGGGAGGCTCACATTCACCCAGTTTGAAAACCCCTGATTTAGATCATTTCAGGCCTGGAATTGCCGATTTCTAGTGTTAACAAAAGGTAAAAGGTACAGACAATAACTTGAAGACTACATGACATCACAAGGCAGAATAGAGCATTTTGAGTTTTAGAAATGTGGACAGACTAATAATAAAGCATTACTCAAACATGTGAATGAAACAAAACACAACTCCAGATTTGTTTTTGAGCTCATAAAAGTCAACTTTGCCTAATAGGAAATGTTTACTGCCTATGGAGACCGCTCACAATAATGTTTTTCAAGTTATTTTTGGGCAATAAAATTCCTGTTGTTGAGTGAATGTGAAAAAGCAAAAGTCCATAGTGTGTAACATTTAAAAAAAAAAAATACACAGTCCAACTCAACAGGATTATCACCTCGTCATTACTGTAATTTAACTATATATAGTTCTAATAAAACGTGTATTTAATTTTGATTTGATATTTGTACTAAAAGCTGTGGACGGCACCGGAAAAATCTGATAATGATCATACAAATATTACTTAAACTACGACTCTACTAACTACTACTTCTACTACTTAAAATCTTGGCCTCTTTGAAAATGAAGGCCTGCTTCTTTGGCCCAATAATATTCATATTCATAATAAAAAAGAATGAACGCCCAAATAATTTTCTTGTTCTGAAGAGACACAAAAAAGTGTGCACATTTTTGCCCTTTTAATTGTTTTCACATTTGCAACTATTTCAGCAAAGGTTTTATTTAACTCTCCACTATGGGCCAGTTTTCTCTCCATATTTTAATTCCATTTAATTTGTAATGGAATATTATTCATTATAACCTACACCACAGATTAGCTGTAAATATTTTAGATGAGATTTTCTAAATGTAACATATTGAAACTCATTTGGAGCAAAGGGCCACAGATACAGAAAAGAAAATCAAAATGCTGTTTTTGATGTAGGTTTGACCCCCACATCCTATACGCCCATATTTGGTGTGTATCACTGCAAGATGTTTGCTATTCTTGTTTATTTTATTGAACTTGTTTTATTAAATATTTTTTGGTGCAAACCACATATAGTTATGAAACAGCAGTAAAAATACAATAAAAATAAAATGACATAAAATAAAGTGAAAGTGTAGATGCAGTCATACATATCGTCTCCTCATTTACTATTCATAATGTTGCCCATAAACTCACACAAAAAATATTGATAAAAGACAGTCATTCATTTGAAATATAGGATTGAACTGAAGACAGTTTGTCCATGAATAAATCTGTCTTCATCTGGAACCTTGCAGCTATTTGCTCCATATGATACACATCTTTTACTTTACTTTTCCACTGAGGAAATGTGGGGACAGTGGCCTGAGCCAGGAGACAGTTTCCATTTTTTTTGGCATTTAAGAGTAGAATTTTTAACAAATGAAAATGACTATTACAATGGACGGCCCCAATACAATTTTGATCCCCAAACAGTTTTCAGTTTCACATTGCACCTCGTTCCAAAATGTTGTCAGTTTCGGGCAGTCCCAGAATATACGGGATGTTTTCATTTATGAAGTTATAGCAGAATTTTTCAATATTTGAGATAAAATGTGTAAATTTGGGCCGATTCAGCCAAAAATGGGTCCCCGGCCCTTATTTTGGACTCCCCTGTTTTAGATAAACAAAGACACTGCAAATGTATTTCATTACATTAGAAAAGCTGCTATAATGTGCAGCATTATTGTCTGATACTTGTAAATAAACACGAATAATAACATTTCTACTGTAAATATTAAATACTGTATATGTAGTATAAAAATTCAATAATGTAAAACAAAAATAAGGCTTTTTGTCCATCCATCCATCCATCCATCCATCTTCTCCCGCTTAATCCGACTGGGTCGCGGGGGCAGCGTGCTGCCCAATACTCATAGCACCTGACCCCCCACTATGAACCCCTCTGCAGGTGGTGAGCCCACAGGAGGGTGGACAACATGGTCCTTGCTGTTAGTTCATAGGGGAGGCTTTTTTGTGTTTTAGTAAAATAGATGTTACAGGGAAATTCTCATTTCTGAGTTTTTGGAGTTTAAACTTCAATAAATTTACATTTTACATTACACTGGAATTATATATACAGTAAATATATAGTTATACTGTTTTAAATGGAAATTGGAAATGTATGAAAGAGAAATTGTGTTCATTTATTCACTCAGTAAGGCCCCATGCACTTTATATACATGCACTTTATATACATGCTTCATAAATATGTAGAAATATGTTCTATAAAACACACAACACTGACACCAGGAGAACCTGCAGCATTAGATGGTTTATTTTTCCTTTTTTATTTTTTCACACTCCATCAGAGAACACTGAAATGTTACAAAGAGATGTGTCTGACTCTACATCGGAAAATAAAACAGAAAAAAATTAAACAAAACTATTCTTTAACAAACGGTGGCTATAGATCGGTGGCACAACTCAACAACAACAGAAAAAAAAAAATCTTACTGCCACGGTAACAAAAATATAGCACAACGTCGTATAGCTGGAAAAGACACAGGACCAGTTTTGCAAAGCTCTAATGCAATTTTTTATTTAATTTTGTTTAAATGATACATCAATAAGAGACAACAGAAAATAGAAACTAAAACATAATAATTGGGCACCTTCTAAGATTAGGCTAAGATTAGGTGCTGAGGTAGACAAAAACTAGAAAAATTCAAATCATAATAATAAAAACACTATCTTTTTTTTTTTTTTTTTTTAATATAACTCAACTGGCACTTGAGCAGACAACGCCAGGTAAAGAGAGGGTAAAGAAAGCGTTTAGTTTGAACGTTGGTCCGACTGGAATATTGGTCCTCAGTGCTAAGAGACTGAAAATTGGTGCAGGAGACAGTTGGTGTAGACCTGGGATGGTACATGCATTGGACACTGCATGGAGGATGGCTACGTTGCTCTAAGAAACACCACACCAAAAAACACACAGAGTTGCCAGCTCCAGGGATGTCATGATTCAACTTCCCCCTTTTTTGAGTCATTACGGTGGGGAATGTTAGGTACGGAAACCTAAAAGAGGCAAAAAGTAAAAAAAAAAGTCTGAAAAAATGGGTACGGAAACCTAACAGCGTCAAAAAGGTTAAAAAAAAGATGTCTTGCAAATAGGTACGGAAACCTAAGAGGCAAAAAGTAAAAAAAAAAAAAAAGATGTCTGAAAAATGTGTACGGGAACCTAAAAGAGCCAAAAAGGTAAAAAAAAAAAAAAGTCTGAAAAAATGGGTACGGAAACCTAACAGCGTCAAAAAGGTTAAAAAAAGATGTCTAGAAAATAGGTACGGAAACCTAAAAGTGTCAAAAAGGTAAAAAAAAAAAAAAAAGTTTGAAAAATATATACAGAAACCTAAAAGAGCCAAAAAGTAAAAAAATAAAATAAAATAAAAAGAATGGCTGTTAGAATTTGTAAACAAGTATGCATTTTGGGTTTTGTACTAATGTTATCAGCAAACCTGTTGCTGAAATGCAACACACAGGATTTATGTACAAGCTAAAAACAAAATGTTTAGTTTTTTTTTTCCAGAAATGTAAAATTTTCTGACCGTTTGCCTACAAAAAGGTGTTTTTTTGAAGTTACATAGAAAGACGTCACAAAGAAAAGCATCATTTTTTCCCAGATTTTCTTTAAGTCAACTGTAGTTACTCATATGTTATGTCTTATTTAAGTGAGTAAACTTAGTTAAGCTCAAGAAAGAAAAAAAAAAAATTTAATGTTCAAAGGCTAGTGTTATGTAATATTCTGTTATTACTAGCCGACCAAACTGGTAAGTTCCTTTACTTGTTTGGAGAAAACTTAAATAAACTGGGTTCAGAATATAAATCATACAAACTTACTTAACTATAACATATAAAATTTTAACATCTGAACATTTGAATCAGCACTGAACCCAGCACAGGCAACAGTGATAAAATATGACAGACTTAATCCTATATTTTTCCTATATTAGTCGACATGATCGCATGTTTTTCATTTGTGAAGTCTTTTAAGTGCTTCAGTCAATATTTAATCTGATCAAGTACTAAATTTATTCCATACATACTGTACGTACAGAACTTTTTGTTATTTTGCCAGGATGTGTGATCACGAGCAAAAACAGAACCAAAACAAAAAAAATACGGGGTTATTTTGTGGCGTCATGACATCCCTGGGTAACTGTAGACACCAATTACATTTTTCTTCTGAAGTACAGAAAACTAAGCAGATATAGATGGATATTTTTGTTGAACAACTTCCATTTTTAGGCACAAAGAGAGTACAGAAACATCGGAGAAACACTGAGGGAAGAACTATATCAATGCCAATGGATATATAGAGATTTTTTTCCAACATAGAGAAAAAAAAGTGGCATAGAATATCATTTTATTTTGTATCTGATTCGATTAGTGCATTTTTCCACCGAAACACACACACACACACAGTTACACACCCGCACTGTAAAAAAAACATTCAAAAGACAATGGGTTGGGTTTTGCGTTGTGGCTTTTCAGTCTCAACCGTAAAATGGGCATATTGTATTGGGTGGATATGATTTTGGGGGGCGGGCTCACACGACGGCGCCGCCCCTTTCGGCTCACAGTGTTAAGAATAAAATGGCAAGACACCACGAGCGGGACGTGCCATCCCTTCTTTTTTTTTTCTTTTTTTCAAGTACAAAAAACAAAAAATAAAACCGCGGACAAGTCAAGTCTGATTGAAAAATGACATAGATAAGAATAATTATCCCGACGGCGCCCCCTTTGCCGTCTTGTATTTTTTTTACTTTCACGGAAACACACACGCACGTTTGTAAAATTTGTGGCGGATAGATTTAGTCCTTCACCTACAATGCGTTTTTGACATCCAGAAAAAGCGACATTTAATTTTACAATACAACATTTTTTTTTCAACAATATCAAAGAGGAGCAAGGCCAAAAATGATTCACACCCATCGAAAGTAAAAAACATAGGAGACATACAAAGTTGTGCCCTGCTTTAACCCTCCACAAATGGAAAAAGGACTGACACTGACTGAATACAAAAATATCACAATTTTTATATATCAAATTGCCTCTGTTGGCTCTTGTTCAGGAATACACTTATTTATTGTAGAGAGCTGAGAAAAAAAACATCTTTTTGATTACCACTTTGCAGTTCCAATTGTCCAGACGCACGAGCCGCTATCGTTAACCACAACCGGGCGCTTTCTCAAGAGGAACCGTCTCGCTCATTTTTTTTCCGTTTTCACATTATAAAACTACAATTCTATTCACATATTTTCAAGTTTAGATTCGTGCTTCCGAGCGTCTCTCGAAAAGCGGAAATACATACTCCGTAATCTTCCCTCAAACGCATCACTTTTAAGGCTTCAAAATTGCTTTTTTTTGTTTGTTCGTTTTTTGTTTTTTTTTTAGTCGGTTGGTTGGTTGAGTTGGAGGTTTTATCTTGGGGAGATCGTTTTTGTATTTTTTTTTAATTTTGGCTCATATCCGACCCCGTACTTTCTGACTGTCACCACTTCACACCCCATTAACTGTAGCCTATATACACTAAAAAACAATCGTAAATCAACTCACAAGCGATGAGATGAAGTAGCAATGATGAAGTAATGCAAACACAAAAACTCTTGTGCTTATGCAACGCAAAAATTAAAGAGGTAGCTTGTATAAACATATGACCAAACTTCCAACTCCGTAACAAGCGGGGTTATACCAAGTTTGGTAACAAGTAATGCACACAGAAACAGACAAAAATTACAAAAAAAAAAGAAAAAAAAGTAAAAATCTCTTCAATTGTGGCACTTATGATATCTCTCCGTACGCTATCACCCAATGCATCGCAAAAGGGAAAAAAAAAACACAACATGAGGTCACAAAACGAGGTAATTCAAGTACAATGTGTTGAGATCGAGCTCAAAAAGTCAAAGATAACAAACAAAAAAAACAAATAATCGAAATAATAATAAAAAAAAAAGAGAGGAGACGAAGCGTGGGGGACACACAGTGGAAGAGTTGATTTAACCTTGTCAGACGGCTCCATCCCCCTGACCTCCCCCGTCCCTCCCTTCCTCACCCATTCTCCTGAGCTGCTGTTGGCCAATGGCTCGTCCAATCAGTGATTAGTTCCCTCCTCCAGCGGTCGTTTCATTCGATTTGTGATTGCTGTGAAAAAATTCCACCGTACCAACCGGGATTTGACGTTTCCTGCGCCGCCGAACGCCGCCTTTCGAGGGGGGAGCTGGGGTAAAATGTTTGGTAAACTATTGGTGAAAAGTGAAGCCAAGAATTATGTTTTTTTTTTTTTTCCTTTGTATTGTTCCGTAATTAACCTTGAAAGCATTTGCATTTGCTTCCTGGTTAACTTTGTTGTGCTTAAATTTGGAGAATTGCTGAGAACAGAACTCACCTTAAGTTAGCGTATGTCAGTATTTCCCACAGGTTTATTCTGAGACTATGGAGGCTCAAGTGATCCATAGTTGAATCAGTTTAATCAATACCATTTTTAGAATATAAATGTCACTGGACTCACTGATTAAAAAAACAAACAAAAACAACAACAACAAAAAAACAGAGTGACCAGATGTCCCTATTTACCTGGGACAGTTCCAGTCCCAAAACCGATGATTTGTCCCAGTTTTATACAGGGTAGGGTTAACCCTAACCCTATTTTTGCCCAATTTGATCTAAACCAGGACTATTTCAGGTCTTTTTCAGGTCTAAACCAGGATTAAACCAGGACTAAACCAGATCTAAACCAGGTCTATATCGGTTTTAAACTAGGTCTAAACCAGAGGAACATAAATTGCATTTGTTTAGTCAAAATAAAGAAGACCGCACTTCTATATTTTGACCGAGATTATAAACTGACCCACACGTGAGTCGAGAATGGAGTAATCAACGTGGTTTTTTCACAATTTTATTTATATCCTCCATCCCGACCCGGGTGTGTCCCAGTTTATAATCTTGAAAATCTGGTCACCCTAAACTAGAAGCATAAAGTATCATTTGTACCACCGATTTTTGTTGAGTGTCTTTTTAGACTACGAGGGCCACCAAAGTCTCCTCTGTGAATGGAAAACACTGATTTGTACTAGAACTAAATACCCTTTTAAGCCAAAGATAAAACTATGCTAAATCAAGTTTAGCGATGTAAACCTTTACAAGCTAGCTCGTAGCCTTCGCTTAGCAGCATTTCAACTCGGCTAAGAAAGTTGATGCTCGCTATGTAATATGTTGCATACAAAATGGCATTTTTCATACCAATAACATTTTTGGTAAGCTAGCCAGCCTTTGTGCCTACGTTATTTAAAGGTCCGATAGTACGCCAAAATGACTCTTATGAGCTTTAATGGTAGAATGTTGTTAGCGCATCAAAAACAGACCTGGAGATGGGTTTTGGTTCATTCACACGAGTAACCCTTTGTTATCAGCCTCTCTACATGTCCAAAGCTCAAAATTCTCTCATTATAATGCTCTGTATGTAATATATGTATATGCCCAATCCTCATAGCACCTGACCCCCTCTATGAACCCCTCTGCTGGTGGTGAGCCCACAAGAGGGTGGACCGTCATGGTCCTTGATGTTAGTTCATAGAGGTGCTGCATGTTTTGGGTTGATGGGGGAAACCGGAGCCCAGAGGAAACCCATCCAGGCACGGGGAGGGATCGAACCTGCAACCTTCTTGCTGTGACGCCTGAGTGTTTGACAGTAAACTACTCTCATTTATTGCCATATTGAGAGAAAATCAAATTGCTCTGAAGCCTCGGCCGTTAGTGGATGGGGACCCCTCCAGGTTTGGGGGCCCCAGGCGGCCGCCTACTCTTGCCTAATGGTAGCGCTGCCTCTGCATGTAATGGTAGTTTTCAGTTTAGTTTTACCTATGTTAGGTCTAAACCAGGTCTAAACTAGTACTAAACCAGGTCTATGTCAGGTCTAAACCAGGTCTAAACCAGGTCTAAACTAAGACTAAATCAAGTCTATTTCAGGTCTACACAAGGTCTAAACTAACAGCTACTTTTTACCTTTAGTTCAGTAGAGATTGAAAACTCCAGGGCTGAAATGATCCAAATAAACACAACTTTGATGCGGAAACAACATTCAACACATAGATCAGAAAACTGCGTAATATGGGCCCTTTGAACTGCATTTTAGTCAAGTCTGCATAGATACATTCCAACTAGCCACACGACAGCTCTGAAAAGTGTAATTCTTGACTTCACTTCTCCGAAATGGCAGTATTTGCTGAAATCTCTCCATCACCTCCGTGTTTATATGTATCTACAGGCCTGAACGTATGCCGCGTACATCCCGGGAGCCTTCCTTCTCCGCGGGAAAGGCAGCGTTTGACGGCGTCGGCGTTCGAAGCACGAGCTTGGACCGGCCTGACAGTCTTTCACATTCATATTAATGCCGTATAACAGTCTCTACCGTGCTTCACTAGTTTTACAGGTGAGCAGCTGAGCCCGTAGTAAAAACACCGTCCTGCTCCACAGGGCTCCCTCGGCTATGTCCGTGTGCTCAAATGGGGCGTGACCGTGGTGACCAACGTTTGCGTAGTTCATCATTATCGTGGAACATTATGATCCGGGCAATGTACTTGGGTAATAGCAGTCCAGGTTATCTATTGCTGATACAGGTGAATAGGCTGGGTGTAATGTCCTGTAAATAGTGGATATGAAGAGAGTATATATACCGTTGACATCAAACAAAGACTGTTGTCGTGAACTGATTTGTGCAATCAAGCCATAATGATAAACTACGACGCGGAGCTAAACCGAATATGACAAAAAGCGAAAAAATCCAATGAAACTTAAGTCTGTACGTAGGTCGCCCGTCGGCGCATTGGCGAGAACCGCCGGGCGAAGATGGCGACCTCACCTCCAGCCCTTGATATGACAGAGATGAAGGACCAGGGAAGACTGCTGAGAAATCATAGAAAACAAAACAAAAAATAAAAAAAATAAAAAAACTCGGGAGGAGGATTCCAACGAACACAGCAGCATTTCCGTCCTCCCCCCTCCAAACCAAAGTAGGTGCTTGGTTTGCAGTTTACATTAGTGCTCCCATCTGTCCAGTTCTACGGTTTCGTCGACTGCATATGCCGTGGAACTCTGCGCCGGATTCTCAAGGGCCACTCCGCACCACGCACTGGGACCTACACATGTGGCTACGCTGCTACACTCGCACGCCGGAGCTTTTAATTGGGAAGAATCTGCAAAGAATCTAGTCATTTGGCACAAGTCGGGAAAGAAAAAGCTGCTCGTTTCCTGATAGAGCGTTAATGGTGCACTGTAGGTAACTTTTCTGCTACTTGTCTTCATGGATATGTTACCATTATCCCTTTATTATTCCACAGTATGGGAATTAAACTTGGTAATCACAGGTTAATTAATTAGATCTATGGAGAAACAAGTCTGCACATGGTAAGAAATCATGTTTTTAAGGTGTTTTGAGCTATAAAACATCTGTATTTCAACAAACGCAAGGGAGATACAGTATGTTTAATGCTCTCAAATTTAGATTCCTGCTTTCGAGCTTCTCTCAAAAGTGGAAATAGCCCACATACTCCATAATCTTTACTCAAAGGCATCACTTTTAAGGCTTAAGAATTGCTTTTTTTGTTTGTTTGTTTTGTTTGTTTTAATGGGTTTGGTTGGTTTAGTTGGAGGTTTTATCTGGGGAGATTATTTATAGTGTTATTTAAATTTTGGCTCATATTCGACCCCATACTGTTATCCCTTTACTATTCCACAGTACAGGAATTAAACTTCGCAATCACAATGGGACAGGCTAATTAACAAGTTAGTTAATTAGATCTACGGAGAAGCAAGTTAGCACATGGTAAGAATTCACGTTTTTAAGGTGTTTTGGGGTATAAAACATCTGTGACTGAACAATCGCAAGGGAGATACAGTACGTTTAATGCTCTACTGTGGAACATTCGATCCAAACGAAAAACATCTCCATGGAGACGAGCAAATAGCATTGACTCTGCACCAGAAAAATGACACAGTGCACCTCGAAGCTTATTTAGAATATTGCGAATTACGCTTTTTCATTTATTTATGGGGAAATGACTAACTAAAAACTACATGGTAAATAATCTAACCAAAAATTCCTATTATTAGTATACAAATTGATTTTTAAGCAAATTTATGTTAGAAACTGCTACATATCTAACAATATAATGGCTATGAACAAAACTATCGAAACTAGAGATGCTTTTTTTAATCTACAAAGTGAATAGATTGGGCATATTTGGAGGAAAGGTTAATCACAACGCAATAATTCTACATTGTCAAAAGACTATTTAAGATTATAAACATGAAATCATAACAAATCATGAAAGGTTACACCCTAGCATGACCTCAAATGCAGCAATAATCGGCTGCACACTTTTCAGAGGCAAAATCCTCATTACAGATACATTTAGAGCAAATCAGTGCTCTACTTTCTCAGTCAAGTGACCTCAACTATGATTAAACACGATACACAACCAAAAGAAATGGTCTTTTTGGGAGTAAATATTGGTGCTTGGGTGTAGCTAGCCCTTGAGAATCTACATCGTCCACCTAGAGGCAGCAGCAAGCACACAGCGCATTTGCAGAACTGCGCGAAATGACCTGAAACTGAAAGAACTCGCAGATGTAGTGAATGACCCGATGATTCCGAACGTATTCTTGGAGACGCTTTCCCCAAAATGTCCAAAAAAAGTCTTCCTTTTTAGTTTAGCACCCTTACACCTCGCCGCCACCATCCCTGCCCTTTCGGAAAACTAATATCGTTGAAAATCGAAACCCTTTCAAGTCTCGTTGTCGCTAACATTCTTTTGCTTGTTCCAACTCCGACACTCTCCCCCCGAACTCTTCCGCCCATCTCTTCCGGGTTACGTTCCCCTGGGTGATCAGACGTAGCAGAGGTACAGGTAGGTCTTCTCGATGCGCCAGTCCGGGGGTATGTCCTCGGGCTTGTGGGCCTTCATGTGCTTCTGCATGGCGGACAGGCTGGGGCAGTACTCCAGGCAGATGGTGCATTGGTAGGGTGACGCTCCGTTGTGGGTGCGCAGGTGCTTGATCATGGCCGAGTAGTCCCTGGATCGCTGGTGGCACAGCTTGCACTCGAATGGCTTCTCACCTGGAAAAAAAACAAAAAGGATTTGGAATTTTACTGGAAAATGTAGTTAATTTAAAGCTCCCATGCTACGTAAAATGGACTCTTGTGAGCTTTTTCTTTGATAATTTTTTACACACTGCAAAAACACCCCTCCTTTAAACTAGAAAAAAAACATTATTTGCCAGTGCAGTAAGTGAAATTTACTTATCAAGGAATCTTAAAATAAGAAAATATATCTGGGCCTTCATAAATCTCAAAATAAGATAAAATAACTTATTCTAAGCAATAATCTTATCTTTAATTTTTAAGTGATCTAAATAAAGCATAAAACACTAATTCTAAGAATAAATTAAGATGAAAAAATCTAAAAACTAGAATATAAAGCTTGTTATTGACTGTTTTATTCTTGATTTTAGTTCATGAATCTTAATTAATGTCCTCAAAAACATCCCTGGAGTTGTGTCTTGTTTCATTCACACACTGGAGTAACGCTTTATTATTAGTCTGTCTATGTCTCCAAAGCTCAAAATTCCCCGTTCCACCTTGTGATGTCATATAGTAGCAATAGTTTTCAAGTTAATGTAGGCTAATTAAATGCAATCAATCAATTCAAATACTGTCCAATACATTACCCAATACATACTATATACAATACTAAATACATTAAATACTTTCCCACTTTAACTGTGTGTTTTAATCGTTTTTAATTTGTTCATGGTGTTGTAAAGCGACCTCGAGTGTCCAGAAAGGCACCTAATAAATCAATTAAATTAAATTCTGATTATATTTACGTTTTGTTTAATAGAAATTGGCACTCCCTGGGCTGGAATGATCCAAATGATTCTAGTAAAGGGTATGAAGTTTAAAAACACAGTGGAGCTCTTTCTGTATTACTACATGACAAGGTGGAACAGACCGTTTTCAGTTTGAGAGAAGAACTCAGCCTAAATATGCAAGTTTTGCGTGTTAAACGTGGGTGAATGAAAGAAAACACAAGTCCAGGTCTGTTTGTGACGAGGAAACAACATTATAACACATCAGAAAACCGCGTCCCTTTAAGTCTTTAGCCAAGAACAACCGCTCAGTCTGGCCGCCGCCTCTCCTCCGTCTCCGCTCGGGTCTATTTGTTATAACGCAGACAGTTATGGTGGCGATAATGACTTAGCGGGGCTGATTTGTATTCCCCAAAGCGAGCTCATAATTAGCCCATCATTTCGCACTCGCTGTCTGGGAGCCGCGGACGCCGACGCTGACATTGTATCTCCGGAGGTGAACGCGTCTCACTCCAGTCTGTCCCTTTGTGCCGGCTCCAATTACAGAAAGCAACAGGGCCGAGTTTAAAAGGCCCAGAGTGGTCGTGTTGCCAGTGTCTGTGCTGTGCTGAGCTCCAGACAGTGGGGACTTGAGGACTTGTTGCTTACTCCAGCCACAGTTCCAATTATAATACTCGTGGACGGGTTTTCGACGGGTCCAGCAGGGAGAGATCTGTGGTCTTTCAATTAGTGCTAAAGGAAAGGCTCTTGACTGCTGACTGCTAAATAGCAACCCAAGGATTAGCAAGGCTGTTTCTACACAGCTGTAAAAAATGTTTGGTTTTTTGTTTTTGCTGCAATATGATCAAGTTTGAGTAGGACTGGGCGATATGGAGCTAAAAATATCAATACACTATATATCTCAATATCTGTACAGGAAAAATAACCCCCCAAAACTACTGAAAAAACAAATATGCCAAATTCTACGAGGTTGTTTTTTTTATTGAAGTGCAAAGAAGTAAGCAGATCATGTGGGAACAATTTCATATTTTCAATTTCTTTTCATCATCATCATCAAAATAAAACAACTCAACTCAAGCTCATGTTTGCATTAATTCTGTTATATTCTTGTAATTTTGTAATTTTTTGTATTACATTATAGAGTTGATTGTTTTCTACTTTATTTTATAGTGTTTGTCTATGTTTCGCTCCAAGTACCGCAACAATTTCCTAATGTTGTGAACCTGTTCACTCGTAAGACAATAAAACCTTTCTGTTTCTGAGTTGAACAGATCCATGTTCCTCCCCAGCGGTCAGGAGCTCAGATGTATCCCACAATCCACTGCACAGATCAAACTGAACGTTTCCAAACACGATTGTACAAGTTCAACACTACAGCAGATTATTCATTCAAATCTTCTGCACAAATAAACTCAACTTTACAACATATAAACCAGAACTACAGAGCCACATCAGCCCGTTTGAAACAGTGACGTGTTTAATGCAGCTTTGGCACATTTGTTTACGTTTTACAGACACGAAACTTATTAAAATAGCATGGCTCATTTGCATAAACTATAGACACTGAGAAACGCATCTCTCTCGCCCTGATGTGGTCAGGTTGTGTCAGACTAAAGAACACGACTCAGGGGAATATGAGTGTTCTCCCTGTGACAGAGGATGTGCTGTTGATGGTGAGGAGGTAAATGGAGGAAAAGATTGGTGGTGCTGAAGTTTTGTTTGGCACTTTGGGCCTTAGGTGTTGAATGAGAGGGGAGGACGAGGAGGCGGGGCCAGCACAGAGAAGCCAAACAAGAGAAAACAGAAGTAAATATAAGCATTATATCGATAGATACGATATGTCAAAATATCTCAATATATTTAAAATATCTGGGTTTGAGCTGTAGAAAGTTGAATTGTGAACTAAAATAATCAAACAAATGATTTAAGGGTTGACTTTCGCCATTTATACAACTCAACAATATTGTACATGAAAAATATTTGGTGAATAATTCTGCTTCATGGTTTGGTTTAAATAGTTCATATTTACTTCAGCAAAGAAATCACACTTCAAAATTTGTTATCGTGACAGGCCTAAAGTAGATGAAGCCCAAAATACTAGTAAAGATCGATTGATATGGATTTTTTCCATGGCTGATACCTATATTTTTGAGCTTTTTGGATATTTTTTTTTTTTTTACAAAAATGCCTCGACTGCTTTGACTCCAAGATGAAAGCAATAAGGATGCGAGATTAATCTAAATCAAATCATAATTAGCAAATCGCAAAGGCTGCAGTTTTTGAAGTCCATCCATCCATCTTCTCCCGCTTAATCCGGCTGGGTCGCGGGGGCAGCTGTGCTGCCCAATACTCATAGCACCTGTTTTTGAAGTACCAAGTATAATTTCCTCCTTCGTTCCTCCACACAATTTAGATCTGTACAAACATGATCTGAAATGCGATGCAGCAGGGACAGATCTGTGGTCTTTCAATGAGCGCCGAAGGAAAGGCTCTGGACTGGCGACTGCTAAAGAGCAGCCCGAGGATTAGCAAAACCCTGTTCACACAGTTGTGGTGGAGGAACAGCGCAAAAGGAAGTCATTCTGTGAACTAATTAGGGTTGAATGATTTGGAGAAAAATATCAAATTGCAATTTTTCTGATGAGCACTGCCATTAATGCGAATAATATTCTGAAGGTCCTATATTACAAACAGTGTATTTTTGTGATGGTTGGGAGTCCAGCATCAGTTCTGACCCTCACAGTGTTAAAACTGACTCTCACAGAATCAATTTGAACATTTTCTCAGGGTTTATACGAGTCCAATCTGTTCTAGAGTTAATTTAACATTTTTGGAAATGTTAATTAAGTAACACTAGACCAAAGTTTTTAACCCTGAAATCAAGAGTTATATTAATGTTTTGAGAGTTTAGCTAAACAGTACAGAGGTGTTTTATTTTTACATGTCATTTTAGTTAATTTAAGATGAGATTATGTACAAAACTGGTTCAAACTGGTCGTCTCTGGCAGAAGTTTGAAGTGGCGGGTGGAGGTGCCAAATTAACACTAGGGGAAGTTGAATTAACTTCAACCACATCAAATCTGGCAAATAACCCCAAGTCGAACCCCCATTTCATTTTCAAATAGTTAAAATAACATTTTTTGTGTTAAAAAACAACTCTATTTTACCCTGAAATTTTAACCCTTCAGTTTTTGCTGTGCATGTAGTCTTAATTATGCAAAACATACCTGGAGAAATGTTGAGCTCCACCTTGTGATGTCATGAAGAGGTAGTTATCAAGCTAACAGTTATAGCCTTTAGCTTTAGTTCAGTAGAGACGGGCGATTACAAAGCTGAAATCTTCCAAATCTTGCATTCTAGTGAAGGTGCATGGAGTTTAATAGCACGGTGGAGTACTGTATCACCTCATGACATCACAAGCTGGAACAGAGTGTTTTCAGTTTGGCAGAAGCCCTAACCCGAACTAAATATACAGAGATCATGTACGAATGAAACATAACAGAACTAGAGGTATGTTTTTGATTCTATAAAAGCTCACAAGAGTTAATTGTCTGTAGTCTGGGACCTTTAAGACGTTTGCAAGTTCAATCTCAGGTCTGACCTATTTTTACTATTGTTGTGTACCTGGGCAAGGCATCTCCATCGCCAGGGGAAGTGGCGTCCGACTGTCATATAGTAACTGTTTTTTTTATTTCTATTCCCTGACATGACATCAAAAACACACTACGGCGCAATGAACAATACAAAACACATTAAAATAGCACATAAAACAAAAACTCAAAGTCAACGATGCTACAAATCAGATTAATTCTAATAACGAAATGAATTCAAGAGATAGAATAACAAGAAATAGGGAATAAAAAGAACTAAAACCAGTTAAAGGAAGGCCAACCAATGAAAATGGGTTTTAAGAAGTGATTCAAAAGATGATACTGATGGTGCGAGCCTCATCTCCTCAGCAGGTCGTTCCAAAGCCGAGGCGCCCGGACTAAAAAGGCTCGGTTGCCCTTTGTCTAGAGTCTGGACTTTGGAACCGCTAACAGGGACCTGCCTGAGGATTTAAGGCTGCGGGAGGCTCGTACGGGGTTAAAAGTTCTGAAATGTAACTCGGTGCAAAACCTAAATGAGCTTTAAAAGTGATCAGCAAAATCTTCAAATCAATTCTCGCCATGTCCTTTTTGTAGACGAGAATCATTATTGGCGTTTGTTTTCATCAGGGAATATAAGTAAACTCGCATCCATCAAAATTCTAAAACACGTTATCAATAAAAGCCCAAAAGCCGATTCTAACACTGACCCTCTCTGTGACCAATTAAAGGGCATGTCTGTGGGTCTCATGAAGGACCTCCTTATTTCTCATTCAGCGACAGAAGCCGTCCCTAAACGTGCTAATGATTTGAGTGATGGCGGCGCATAATCCGGCGAGGGCGCTCCAGCCTGGCAGACGCAAATTAGACATGTAAATGCTGACCTTTTACGCTGGCATTTGAAATGAGCTGTCGGAAGTGATCTGGTCCTCCGCTCGCCGCCGTCCCCCCCCCGCCCCCCCGCCCTCGCACATTATCTGAAATGCCTTTGCTGTACGATGACGACGGCGGCGGCGGCGGTGAGGCCCCTGTTTAACCTTGACCTAAAACGCCGTCCAGGCCCGTCGACACACATTTGGGGAACCCGGGGCAAGGAACCTCACATGGGCCCCCTTCCCTCCAATACGAATTAATAGGAAGACGATGCAAATGGTGGTTTCAGCTTTTGTGATGATGCTATACTCTCAGATGGGACAAGAAATAGTTATCCCTAATACTTATTACTTACAATTCCCTAATAAAATACTAAAGCCAATCAATCAATTAAATACTGTCCCACTTTAACTGTATCTTTTAAATCGTATTTAATTTGTTTATGTTGTTGTAAGGCGACCTTGAGTGTCCAGAAAGGCACCGAATAAATAAAATGTATTGTTATTATTATTGATCACACTGTACTTTACCATGAAAATCTACAAAACCTGATCATTTCTTTGGAACTCTAGCCCCAAGAACTCGCTGTATTACAATAAATATTTCCATTCTAATCGTATTCATTCAGCTGTCCCTCATTATTAAATCATATTGGCCAACTTTGGGCCCCATGACCCTGGGGCCCGGGACAACAGACCCCTTTGATGCCACCGTGTCATTGCCCTCTCATGATAAATACTATGTCTATATCGACATCAATATATGATAAATAGAACAATTATTTTGGGGTATTTTTTTGTATTTATGAGATTTTATTAGATTTTTTTTTCCCAATATGATCAGATTTGTGAACTGAAATGAGCAAACAAATTATTTAAGTGTTGAATTTTGCTATTTATACAGCTCAACAATATTTAAAAATATTGTACATTTAGAATATTTTTGGTGAATAATTCTGCTTTATTGTTTGTAGACACACAGGCTTCAAAATTTATTATCATGACAGGTCTAGATGAGGCCCAAGATATTAGAAGAAGAGATCGATCAATATGATTTAAAAAAATAAATAAATAAAAATTTTGTGGCTGATACTGATACCAATAATTTAGACGAATTGATGACCCCTGAACTCTGCAGACAAGTTGGGGCTTTTTGGATATTTTAGACTAAATCAAATCAAAATCGTAATTAGCAAATCACAAAGGCTGCAATTTTGGAAGTACCATTATTTCCTCCACAGACAACACAATTTAGATCTGTACAAACATGTTCTGAAATGACACACATTTCACTTGTTTTGTCAGTTCTTCTGTATATCCTGTAAATCTTCTAATTGGAACATAAATTGTAAATCTTATCGCAATGCTCGTCAGAAAAATCGCAATTACATATTTTTCTAAAATACAGTATTACATGTGACTGTTGTTAAAAAAATAAATAAATAAAAATAAAGTAAAATAAAATAAAATAAATAATAATAATAATAATAATAATAATAATAATAATAATAATAATAATAATAATAATTTTGTGGATGAATTAATTAGCAGTAAAACATTGGTAAAAAAAAATTGTGGTTGAAAAAATTTGTGGTTTGTGGTTGAAAAAATAAATAAATAAAAATAAAATAAAATAAAATAAAATAAATAATAATAATAATAATAATAATAATAATAATTTTGTGGATGAATTAATTAGCAGTAAAACATTGGTTAAAAAAAAAAATTGTGGTTGAATTAATTTGCAGTAAACTGTTTTATACCCTGAATACGGCCATATTTATTTACGGTGAACGTGTAATCATTTTTTTAGAAACTGAAAATTTGGATTTTTAAAAATTTTTTTTTTAGAATTATATATTTTAGAACCAGTTTATTTTCTATAGGACACATTATTACAATATGTCATGTAAAATGTAATATTAATTTACAACAAAATATGTCATCACACTTAAAAGATGGGGATTGATTATTAAAGAAATGTTTAATTTTTGATCTGTGAAAGGAGCAGATTTATCTTCTTCCTGTTCCTTTTGTTCATGCAGCAAAGAAAAGGCAAATAATGGCAGGAATATGTATCTATGCTTGTCAGATTTTTGTTGTTGCTGTTGGTATTCTCTTTAAGTTGATGCATGAGCAATAAATAAAATTCTTCTTCTTCTTATTTTATTTTTTAATTTTAATTTTATTATTATTAATTTTTTTATTTTTAAAATTTTTTTTTTTTACAAATTTGGCAACTAAAACTACTGTGCAAAAATAATAAACGAATCCGTCCGTCATATCTTGGGCCCCTGGAGCTCTGAGGACACCACAGAACACAGCCGCCCTATCGACCTCTCCCACTGTAAACAGGCTCAATAACAGGCTAATAATGAATTGCAAATGAAGGCGGAGTATTGATCCGCCATCGGCATTCGGGACGCGGGGGGAGGGGCCACGGCCGCTGGTGACGGCGGGGCGGGCGGGGAAGGGGGTCGCGGCCGACGTCGATGCTTCCCTCGCGCAGGTGTCTTTTGTGTGGTTTGGCCTTTACAGCTCCAGCTTGTCACTTGCCTCCTGTTATCTCGGACTTAACGCTCCGGACCACAATGGCGGAGCGGGCCGGACGTGGAGGAGGGGGGGGTAAAGGGGGCAGACGAGGGGGGGACGGGTCAGTTATTGGACGCGGCGTGTTGATAGCGAGGCTTAACATGTGGCTTATTGAATGTGAAGCTGTTGGAAGGAGAGGCAGAGGAAAAGCTGCTCTGAGGAGTGAGAGCTCGGAGCGGGGCCGTGCTGGAGACGATTAGCTTCCTGCGCTGTGAAAAATGGAAGTTTAAATAGTTTAAATGATTTGAGTTAAGTCGAGTGATTTTATTTTATTTTACTGTAATAAAAGTGTCTAAATGTGCAGCGGGATTGAGCTTCTTCTCATCTTATTTTACATTAAAACCCTCAGAAAGTAGGTATTTAATTCAGTCTAACGCCTGCATTTTTCAATATACTCTTTGGGCAAAAATAAAAATGTACTCATAAAAAAATCAATAAAAAAACTGCATGTTATATTTATATTTTATTTTATAATTCAGATATCTACTGTGCTTAATAAATTTATTAGAGCACCTGTCCTGAATACAAGAAAATACAGATAAGTTCATAGATGATTAAAAACCTGTTTCAAATTAACAGTTTCATTGTTATTCATTAAGAAAATGACCAATTAGAATGACAAAATAGTCCTTGTTTCCAAAAAAACTGCTAAAAACAGACCTTTTCCTCACATCTTACATGATTGCTCCTCATGAGTGTTTTGTCTGTCCTGTCTTTGTTTATTTTATTGTGAATCGTCGTTGTGTTGCAGTGAAAAGCGCCATATATAAAACCAATGTATTATTGTTATTATTATTAAACAATAATAAAAAAATGTCAGTATTTCGTGTGAGATCCTTTGGCGCAGAAAACAGCTGAGTTCTTGCTGCTTTGTTTTTATGCCAATTTGCAAAGTCTCTTTTGTTATTGAGTTCCAAATAGTTTCTCGCTGTTCCCAGAGACTTTGGATCAGACTTTGGTGTCATTTTTGGAAAACATTAAACTTGAAGATTTATGGATAGCAACAATAGTTATATTTTAGCATTAAAGATATGGTTTTGATTAAAAGATTTTGCATATACTGGTGGATTAACCATTATAGAAACATAAAAAAGATATTTGGTAAACAGAAATACTGTTAAATTACATATGGCAGCAGCAAACACCTTATACTGGTCTAATACATTTATTAAGCACTGTACATAGTTTTTTTCTTTAGATTAGATACATTTAGCAGTCTATACTAGTATATTTTCATCAGTTATCTGCCAGTACAATGTGGAGGCAGCAGTGGTGACAGGAAGGGCATCTGGCGTCATATTTACTAAACGTCAACATGCAATTGACTGGATGGGCATTTTCTTACTCCACTGGCACATATACGTTTGCTTAGAACAGGGATCCTCGACCTTTTTCCTCCAATGAGCTACCTTTACAAAACAAAACTGCCAGAGAGCAACTAATTTTAGTGGCCACAAGAAACAGAGAAGTTTATAGGGGAAAGGGCAAGCCTTGGGGTACAGCTAGATGCCTATAAAACATAAACGTTTGTCCATTTATAAGTTAGGCTTCAAAATTAAACATCGATAATGGTAACAGACATGTAATTACGCCATTGCGCTCAATAACAAAAATTTGGTTAATCCTGAAATCCCTTGGTTGAGGAAGAGGGTGGAGAGTTATAATAAGAAAACATGTTGAAATCGGTCATTTTATATTTTTAATAATGCTTTTAGGGTCAAAATAAGTCCGCTGTGTGCTGTCTGCGTCTAATTATAAAGCACTTTTATCGTCTGCAAACCACGAAGTAAAGCTGGTCCACTGTTCGCATTCTAGTGACATTAAAACTCCGCTCTGGACTCTGAAAGTTATAAATGCTATATTACAAACTTAGCACAATGAATCATTAGGATGTTCAGAATGCATAAGGTAAGTGAGGAATAACTTCGAACTCGAGCTCGTTCTGTTTTTCACGTTCTTCAGACAGTAAAAATCAGGTACAGCATCTCCGACGTACACAGGCGGTGCTTAGGTCCCGACTTATCAGCATGTTTATGAGGCTCTAAATATACAAGGATCAATAATGCCCCGCGTTTGTCTACTGTATCACGGCAACAGGGAGATCCATCCAGACGCACCCATGCTCGTCAGATTTGTGGACTTAAAGACGCAGTACCTGATTTTTACAACCTTAAAAACGTGAAAAACAGAACCAGCTCATTTTAAAACAGTTTGCAGTGGTCCAAAGTTACTCCTCACTTACTTTAAGCATTCTGAGCATTGTAATTATTCACCACAATGGTTTTAGAAGTACGTTTCTTGACTTTCAGGTGTCACAGTAAAGCTTACACCAACTAGCATGCTAACCGTGGACTTTTCAGACTGTAAAATCCTTTATAATTAGATGCAGACAGCACAAAGCCGACTTATTTTGACCTGAAGAGCTGCTTATACAACTGACATGTTGCAGCTGATGATATCAACATTCCCTGGGGGGTGTGATGCTAACTGCAGGTACTACTCTGTCTGAAGCTCTGTGACTCAGTGAGTGTGTTTATATGCACATCACTATCCACTATTATGAGCGGGTTTTTGAGTAGTTTCGTCATAGTGGATGTATACGCAGTATCCCAGTTTCAGTATCCCGATTATGAGAAACCAGGATATTGTAGCTGGGATATTCTGATAGTAACCGGATACTGTGGCATGTACACACAGTATCCCATACAGTAAGTTGAGTGCACAAATAAACATGCTTGGGGCAAGTTCAAAGAGAAGGTCGCTGCTTTAGGGGGATCCAAATCATAATAATAATAATAATAATGCATCTGTTTTATATCGCGCTGTTCAGGACACTCAAAGACGCTTTACAGAGCATTATTCATTCACTCCAGACCCGGTGGTGGTAAACTACTATTGTAGCCACAGCTGCCCTGGGGCAGACTGACAGAAGCGAGGCTGCCAATCTGCGCCATCGGCCCCTCCGACCACCACCAACACTCACACACCACTTTTATACTAGGCAATGTGGGTGATGTGCCTTGCCTAAGGACACAACGACAGTTTTGCGACTGGCGCCCCACTGTGGCACCTGGAATTCCCAGTGGTCTCCCATCCAAGTACTAACCAGGCCCGGCCCGGTCATAGACAGTTTAAAAATATATCTATACAGTCATCCCTCACTATATCGCGGTTCACCTTTCTTTTTTTTTTTGGTGCAATTTTGCATGTTTTTTTTGGGAGAACCCGCGCATTGTTTTCTGCGTAATCAAAGGTGGCATGTTTGTTTATAAGACTAAAAAACAGCCCCAACAACTGCCCATAACTATGCTGACTACTTCGCAGATTTCACCTATCGCGGGTTATTTTTACAACGTAACCCCCACGATAAACGAGGGACCACCGTACGGTCTATGATCCGAATCCTGCTAACCACCGCGGGAACTACAGTTGAAACTACAACTCCCAGAAAACGGACTACAAAAAGCGCCTCATGCTCCACTACAGCGCTGAGTCTGGTTTTCATCCCAACAGTAACCAACATAAATAAAGTGAAAGTACATGAGTGAAATGAGCTGCACTGCACACATATGGTTAATAACCGGGATACTGATGCATTCAGTCTGTGCTTTACTTTAACACAATCTGACCAGAGAGAAGGGGCTTGGAACTACAATAGGTGAGATGATTTGTCCAATGATTTGCATCTTTCACACATAAAATTACAAGATTTTGTTGAATCTCAAACACCTAAACAGGTCCATGAACGCTCACACTGATCACAGGCTCCTGAAAATGTGTTATTTCAATCCATTGTGTGTTTTTTCTTAAGTTTTCAAACTATCTTAAAACTTTTTTTGTGACTGTTTGCAAATGTGTGCACTGTGTCTCCATGTAACTACAGGTAGAGCAACCCCAGCAAAACATCAATACATCTGCACTGGAGCAAGACCAATCAAGCTCAAATGTATGGATTCAAAAATCTCGTACGCTGCCCCTTTAAACAGTCTTGTTTGCGGTACATTGTGTGAGTGATGTACAGTGGTTTTAATGACGCGATCAGCACCGGGTCATTACCAGATCCCAGATGTCAATGTCGTGTACGCCAAATATGTAATTAAATCCTCATAAACGTCGAGTGTAAAGAGAATTGAAAAGATGATTATGATGAATGGATTTAAGTTGCTACGCGTCCACCGCTCTTTGTGTTTTCAGTGGACAAACGCTGGAGGAGATCCTTGTTATAATGCAGTTACCTCATCAAAAACATACCTGGAGTTGTGTTTTGTTTCATTCACACATGTTAATCCTGTAATCCTGCATTACTGGGCTGTCTGCATCCACCTTGTGAGGTCATTTAGTGGTAGTTTTAAGGTTAGCAGCTATTGTTTTACTTTTGAATACTTTAAATTACCTCAAGTTATCACGTTTACAGTACAGTTTTCCCAATATAGAAACTAGAAAATGTGAAAGACTTATCCAAAGGTGACCAAAAGCATGTTTAAAAAGGGAGTTAAAGCATAATATGTGTTTATCAAGAGCCCATATTATGCTATTTTCTAGGTCTTTGTTGTAATCTTGTTTCCTCATCAACATCCCCGGAGTTATACAGCAATTTCAATGGGACTAAAACAAAAGCTATAACTTCAAAATCTGGCCAAACAATCATTTTTTTTACTATGATGGCAAAACTTTGCTCTGGCCTCTTAAATGTTGTGAAAAGTGAGATAAGCTCAGCGGCTCACACGTCACAATATAATATAATAACAAATAGTAAAAATATACGGTAATAATAACATCTAAATAAGTAACAGACAAGATAGCAAATTACAAAGATGCCTTCACTGCTGTGACTCCGAGATGTATGCAACAGGGAGGCGAGATTCATCTAAATCCAACTGAAATCATAATTAGCAAATCTCACAGGCTCCAATTCTTGAAGTACCATCATTTCTTTCACAGACAACACAATTTAGATCTGTACAAACATGTCCTGAAATATGACTCCCGTATTAGCTTGTCACTTCATATTTCAGTTATTTTGTCAGTTTTCCTGTAGAGCCTGTAAATCTCATCGCAATGTTTGGCGGGAAAAAAATCGCCATATTTTAAAACAACTTCAAAGTCTGGCGAATCCAAACGATCAATGCTAGTTCTGTTTTTACTATGACTTCAAAACTCTCTCTGCTCTGGCCTCTTAAATGTTGTGAAAAGTGCTCAGGAGAGTAGTGAGGAATAGCTTTGAACCACTGCAAACTGCAAACAAAATGAAGTCGTTTTTGACAAGCTTTTACGACAAAATAGGCCACAAGCAGTGCTCAATTAAGCCCAAGTCGTGAAGGATATTTGGGTGTTAAAAGCGAGTGTCAAATGTAGGTGTTAGACGTAGGTGTTGTGCGTACCTGTGTGCACGCGGTAGTGCGTCTCCAGCTGGTGCTTGAGGCTGAACTTCTTGCCACAGCCGTTACATTCGTAGGGCTTCTCTCCGGTGTGGATGCGCTTGTGCCCCTTCAGCGTGCTCTCATCCCGGAAACAGCTCCCGCAGAACTCGCACTCGTACGGATGGTCGCCCGCTGGAAAAACAAACAGGGGTGCGGTAAGTTTCACGGTCATCGCTCGGTGATATTTGAAGCTACGTTTCATTTGCGTTACCCTCTGCTGTTGACGGAGCAGTGAAATAATGTGGTTAATCCTATCGACGTGGTGAAACAGAGTGAAAGGGAAAGAAAAATAGTTGAGAAATCAGGTGTAGCTTCAGTGTAGTTTAGTTTAGTTTAGTTTAGACAGTGGCACACAGCATCACAAATGTACAACACAACCACACACCTCAACAAAGCGTTGGGTATATACAAAATCTGCACGCTGGTAACGTCTTGTGTTAACGTCACGTATTCAAAATGAGATTTAGATCCATCAAAGTTGCTGCAAAAATTATGATTGGCACAAGCAAGGTAAGTCTATTTGTACAGCACAATTCATACACAAAGTAATTCAAAGTGCTTAACAGAATAAGAAATGTGACACTAAATTAGAGATGAACAGCATATTCATTTTTACTTTTTACATTTTGTTTATTTATGTTTTTATTTTGGGCGAGTCAGAAATGTGCATTCTTTTACAAAAGGAACAACGTATTATTCATGTAACAGTGAAGTAACAACAAAAAAATTGCCTAAAAAGGAGTGGGAAGAAGAAAACTTTTATTTTATTTATTTATTTATTTATTTTGAAACATGTGTCATTATGACAATAATATTTCACTTCAAGTGCTCTTTTTCGTACAGAGCAACCTGCATATCATCAACTTAAAGTGCACATGTTCAAAAGGGAACAGGGAGAAGCAGAAGCTTATCGAGCCCTGCCCCACATTTACAAATCAAAAATCAAATATGAGTGATGAACATAGGCTCAACATCAAGTCCAACCACTGTGGTCTGGCAGTCTTACGACAGAAACACTCTTTCTTTCACACACAATGGAAGGAGAGAGAGAGAGAGAGAAAAAAACAAACAAAAAAACAAACATCATGGGTGAACAGTCACCTCTTCTTTACAGTGCTCCTCAAGGCAATAATTTTTAAATGCACTTTTGAATTGCAGAATAGTACCACATTGCTGGATGTTCTTAGGCAAGTTATTCCATAACTTAACACCGCCGACTGAAACGTTAAAACTCCTCATTGTGGTTCTTACACACTGTGTTCTCATATTTTCTTTTCTTCTGAGATTGTATTTTCCTTCTCTATCCAAGAACAATTTTTGGAGATGATCTGGAAGTAGTTTATTTCTAGCCTTATACAATACTTGCGCTGTTTTATAATTAATCAAATCAGTAAATTTTAGTACTTTCATCTGTAACTAATTTAATTCCACCCCCGCTCTTCTAATTTAACACATTTTCGCATTTTTCAGACATTAAACAATATAAACGATTTAAAAGTGGGGACAAAAAGTCACTGTTCTAGCTTGGTAACATAACTATCATCATGCTGCAATAATACAAAAGAATATGAACAATGGTAACAGACAACAGATACCACCAAACGTAAGGAAACAACAAGCATAAACCAGTGCTACAGAATAATACTAATACTTTCTAATAATTCTAATATTAAGACCCTCTATAATAAACTGTGACCAGACCATATGTTTATATCACAACTTGAATTCATGGATATTTGGACATTGCTTGAGACGTGTATCCAGACTTTTCCAGTGTCTGACACCATAATTAGACACACAGAAAATTTAGTTTGAACATCGGGCAATTATAAATTTCCATATCCTTGTAAATTATGAGTTCTCTCTCTCATTTTGATCACGTTTTGTAGATTACTTGGTAGTAAATTGTTGAATACTGTAAATAAAATTACCAATGTATAATATTTTACGAGGTCAGGAATCTTTAGGAGCTTGGGTTGAATAAAAAAAACTCTTAATCATGTACTCAGGGCTCCTAGTACCTTTGGAGATTACTGCCCAAGTCGTGTCTGTATCTAAAACAACAAATAACTGATTTAATTTTCTTGTTTTTTAAGTATGTATAAAAACAGCAAGAATTCATGTTTGCGGTTAGCTTTACAGTGACCGAAAAACTCCATTATGGTCTCTGAAAGTTGTGAAAATCGCTTATAAACTCATCGCAGTGAATAATCAGGAAGCTCAGGATGCTCAAGGTAGATGAGGAAGAACTTTGGACCCCTGCAAATCATTTAAAACCTTCTAGTTTTTTGTGTCTTTCATTAAAAATAAAATGCAATTTTCTGAAACCTTTAAAATCACCACAGAGACCTTAAAAAAAACGCCCCTCCCAACACAGCTCACTTGAAAACCTCCATCACGACACGCTTTCGAAAACCCCATCAGCTCCCATCATGACAACACCTCCGCCACGCGCCGGGAACAGCGAGCTAACACCTGTCCGATACAGTGGAAGGGATGGCGTCAATGATCGACTACCACGGCAACAATGGGCTGGGCCGGCCATTTAACAGCGCCACAATAGCCCGACATCCTAATCCGTCTTGTCCTCTGTCTTTACAAATCACCGGCGCGTTTGTTTTGGCTCGGCGTGCGTCCCGTAACTGATTGTCATGTCAGGGCTGTTGACTGGACACAAGATGCATTATTGACCGGAGAGTGGACGGCGTAGAGGCCCATTAATAGATGATATGACGGATGCGTTGAACTCCGGATAATGAGCTAACCTTGCCATCTCGCGACGTATTACGGCCGAATACGTGGCAACGCAATGGGAATGGCAAACAAGGCGGTTATTCAAAGGGGAGAGGCATTGGGATTCTACGTGCGCAGCGGCAGGGAGCTCACGGAGGGGAGGCTGGAGTTGTGTTGTTTTAGTAATTGTGGATGTACGTAGCTGAAAGTTGAAGGTCTGCGGAGCGAGGTGCTGTGGTTAATATTAATGGGATGTATTGGGAATGAATAGGAAAAAAAAGATTAGCTCATGTCGAAGGGTTTCATGATTACAGCAAACGAAATCTCCACGGAGACTATTAGGTATGACCCTTCACCAGAAAAGCAAATTAAAATGAAGAAATTAACTTTGAAGAATGTATTTTTTGGTTTATTCTGTTAACATATAATATTCAAGAGTTTAAAGAGTACGTACCCCATTTATTCCCGTGTATTTAAGCAAAATGTGATGTTTTGTGGCGTCTGCATCAAATTATGAAGTGTTTTTTATTGTCTGGTAAAAAGTAAGTGCACGTTAGCATGCTAATTGTTGTTTAGCATGAAGGCAAAACTGCACTTTGTTTTCTGAGAGCAATTATACAGCTCAGAATGGATAAGGTAAGTGAGGAATAAGTTAAGAATTGCTTTCAAGACAGTTCAAACTAGGTTCAGGACCTTTAAAGAAACCATTTTGAAGGCAACAAATGCATTCACTGAAATTTTGTTATGTTCTGGGTGATAAAGCTCATAGGAAGTCATGATAATTATATATAGTTTTCTGAAATTCTATTGGTGATAAGTCACAACTAGACTAGACCAAGTACACTACCAAAAGTTTGGACACACCCTCTCATTAAATGTTTTTTTTTTTTACTACTTTCTAAATTTTAGATACATATAGAAGATTTTGGTTGTCGTTGTTATGAAGAGGGAGCTGAGCCGAAAGGCAAAGCTCTCGATTTTCCTCAGTCTATGTTCCTCCCTCACCTACGGTCATGAGCTTTAGGCAATGACCAAAAGAGCAAGATCGAGAGTGGCCGAAATGAGTTTCCTCTGCAGAGTGGTTGGGCGCTTAAATATAGGGTGAGGAGCTCAGAGTAGAGCTGCTGCTCCTCTGTGTCAAGCTGAGGTGGTTCGGGCAACTGTTTAGGACCTCCCTGGGCAGATGTCCCAGGCTCATCCCACTGGGAGGAGGAAACCCCAGGGAAGCCCCTGGACACGCAGGAGGGACTATGCCTCTGGGCTGGCCTGGGAATGACTTGAGATTTACCTGGAAGAGCTGAAAAAAGGGTTTGGTGTGTCCAGATTTTGATTGATAGTGTATGTCAACGTAGTAAATGCGATGTGAAAGTGTGCTATGTGACTATTGAATCGAATAATTTATTTCAACTTTGTAAATAGTAAATATTTTAACCCCTGGACAGGGTTTTAGAGTTTTTTTGGGGTTTTTTTGGTGTTTTTTTGTTTTTACATTTATTTGTATATTATAGTTTTATCTATTGAGAGATATTGTTAATAAAGTATATTTTATCTTATGTGAAAGTGTGCTTCCATTTGGCCACAATATCCCAGTACAATGTGACTTCCTATTGACACGTTATTGCACTAATACCTGCACCTCAACCCTGAGTGGTCTCCAATCTTCTTCTAAACCCACAGCTTACATTGCATTTCGTCTTAACAGTGATGCCTTTCCTGTTACCTCCGCTCCCTCACTCCCCCATTACATTTCATTTGCACACGAGCAGACCACAAATTCCTTCACAGTCAATCTTCCAGCCTGATCTCCGCCCGTCCCTCGTGGGCCTCCTCCTGTCTAATGGATATTCACATGTCACTGATCGGGGGGACATTATGATTTGCGGAGAAAGCTCCCTTCGACCCTAATCTCGCCAACCGCTTTTTCTAATGAGGGTACTGCTCCTTGCGTCTCTACTGCCCCCCCCCTCCATCGTGAACGCCAACCCCACACCTTCCCCCACCTTGTATCTTTCTATAACGCTGTGGATATTTAATGTGATCCTCTCCTCCGGTGCAGGTCTGAAGTTGCCGTCAATGACCTATGTCTTTCATTAGCATGGCTGTCCGGAGCGGAGACGTGCAGAGGAATAAATTGCGTTTCTCGTTATGTGGGCCGCTGTTAAGAGACGATTCGGGGCTGCGTCGTGCATATTTTATCGGGGGGTTATCTTTGCAATGCGCCGCCCGTACAGTAGCATCAGTACTGGTGTTTGGGGTGATTACACAGAGGGGTTTTAAAGATAGATGAGGGAGGATGGGGGTGGAGGGGTAAAGGATGGTGCGATAGTATGGTGAAATTACAAGTTGGACTCTCCCTGATAACTAGATTTAATTTAATTTTAGTATTTAGTATCTTAACCTACAGATAGAGGACACACATAGTATATCAAGTGTATCAGTATATGTCTCATGAGAACCTCCAGAATTCACTCACTGAGCTGGACAATCGTCTTGAGAACCAAAACCCCAAAATATAACAAATGGTAAATGATCACATCTTTATATAGCGCTTTTCCACCTTCAAGGGACTCAAAACGTTTTATGAGGACACAACAGCAGCATTTATCTGTAGGTGCTGGAATCCAGATCTGACCGCTCAACCAATAATCAACCAATAACCAATCTTCTTTCTGCTCCTTTTCATTCATTTCTTGTAGGTTTGATATTGTGACACTGTGAATGTCTTTTTATATGCTATGAATGAAATAAACAAACAACAACAGAAATGATGTTTATGTCGAGAGCGGGGATTTGAACAGCCACTGAAGAGTGGACACACGTTCTACCGACTAAGCTACTACTGCCCAACATGGACATTATGAACAGTTTTTGGTGTAATTAATGCATCAGCACAAAAAAAAAGTTCTTATAAACTCATTGGGGTGAATAACTGTGTTAAGAAAGTGCGTAATAAGTTAGATGTAAAATGGACGTGAACTTTTTCTTCTGTCCAAGTTTTAAACTTTCAAAGAAAACCGTCACACTCCCAGAGAATGTTGATGACTGTAACGTGTCAATAAGAAAACCACTCTACCACCTCTTCCACTATCACTCCATTTCATCAGCTTTGCAAATAATCTTAGAGGCCGTTTACACGACAAGGGTAACGGGTGGAAAACGCAAAAATTTTTTTTAGATGTCCATATTGTTAGATGGTAACAGCGTTTTAGTGGGGTTGAAAACGCAAAAATCTAAAACGCGCCCTCCAGAGTGGAAATCTTGAAAATGCTCCACCCTGTCATCGCCATGTAAACGGTTGAAAATGGAAAACTAGAAAGAAAGTAGAGAAGCAGAAGGGTTATACACAGGCATTAGGACTGAGTGGTGCTGCCACCTATGTACTGGGCATGTAAACTACATCGAAAGACTACAAGTTTTGCGTCTCCGTGTGCACGCAGAATTCCCCACCCAAAACACTTGTGTAAACACGGAATATGAGTGAGAACCAAAATGCTCTTTCGGATTTTTGCTTCAGACCGTTTGCGTGTAAACCTATCCTTAATTATCCTACCAGACTGAAAGCGTAAAGGGTCTGAACATTAAAATGCTGTTTCCTTATCACAGACATAACCAGAGTTGTGTTTTGTTTCATTCACTCATTTAACGCATAAACCATACATATTTGGGTTTCTCTCTCATATAGAAAACGCTCTGTTCCACCTTGTGATGTCATGTGGTAACACAAGAAGTGCTCCGCTGTGTTAAACTCCACAAACTTTCACAAGAAACATTTGGATCATTTCAGTCCTGGGATTGCCAATCTCTACTAAACAAAAGGTAAAAGGAGCTGCTGTCAACTTGAAAACTACCGCTTCGTGACATCACAAGGTGGAACAGGGCATTTTTAGCTTTGAAGATGCAGATAGACTAATAATAAAGCTTTACTCAAACGTGTGAATGAAGCAAAACACAACTCCGGGTATGTTTTTGAGGAGGTAACAGCATTATAACATGACTTAAAGCTCACAAGAGTAAATTTTGTGTAAATAAGACCTCTTTAATCATAATTTACAATAAGTTTAAGATACACTTTTCCGCATTTGACCCATCCTCACCTTTACCTTCTCATTCCCAGGAACACCTAGCCTATTTCAGTGATGCCTCCATTATATCAACTCTCCCCTTTATGTTTTCACTTCATTCAGTCTCAACACACTGAAAGATGAGTGTCCCATTCTGATGAGGGAGCGTACAAAACCCAGAAAGAGCCAAGGCTAGTGGGAAGGAGAAAAAAAAGCAAAAAAAAATCAATACAAGTGACAGTATTTATTTGTCTGCATGAAGTTATCAGCGGCTGCCTCCGTACTCCTCGCCATGCTCTTTCCAGCGATGCCGAAGATCACAATCCATCATGGAGGGCCCGGCGCTACACCATCGGAATAACAACGACGAGGAACCAGATTCACCTGCCTTTAATTAGGGCTCCAATCAGAGAGAAGAGAGGAGAGGACGGGAGGAGGGGGAGACAGGGGTGACGCTATTGCTGCCGCCGCCGGGGAACCTATGGAGACCTGTTTATGCTTATGTCCTGTTGATTCTGCGATGGTGTTTAAATGTCACATGGGAAAGAGGACGCGGTGTTTGTGCTGGAGTCGTAATGGTGAGACGTGTATGATAAAGTACTAGCTGTTGAAATACAAGAAATTAAAGGAACTTGCTCGCTTACGGTTCTAAAAAATGTTAGTGTCATCCCAAGTAGGATCCATCGCAAAGGAGAAATTCAATTCTGTCAACCGGACTAAAGTTTTTTGAACGTTTCGCAGCTCGTCCAAGCCGCTTCTTCGGTTCTGGTCAGACACTGGTGGATGCTTGGCTTATATCTGCCTATTGGACAATCAGCTCCTTTTGCACATAAGCCAGGGACAGCAATCATATTTGTATATTCGCAGATTTGTATACAGATCTGTAAAAAGATGTGCATATGTAAGTAATGAGAGCGTATGTTTGACCTGTACATTTTAATATTAATGTTGTATGAGTATGTCTTAATACTAGGGATGCACCAATACCATTTTTTGAAAACAGATATGAGTATGAGTACAATCATTTCTGTACTTGCCGATACCCAGTACAGATACCGATACTTTACCAGTCTTACAAATGTGCAAAAATGTGTATTTAATAAATCAGGGAAACATACAAACAACCCTGATATTCCCCCTGCACACCAGGCTGTCTCCCTAAGCACAACTTTGAACTTTTCTTTCATTTTATTATTATTATTTAATTTAGATGAATTAATTTCATTTTTTCATGTGTAAAAATAAAATAAACTTTTTGAATCTTGATTATAATGGGTTTAATGCAGCTTTACACACATTTGTTTACATTTTACAGAAACTAAATTTAAAACCACATGGCTCATTTGCATAAACAGTATAAGTGCTGAAAAAAAAAATGCTTGTGCGCTGATGTGGTCAGCTTCTGTGGGACTAAAGGACACGACTGAGTGGAATATGAGTGTTCTTTCCGTGACAGAGGGATGTTCTGCTGATGGTGAGTCTGTTCTGTGCGTATGTCGCGTTGGAGATGGTTCATGTTAAACTTTTCAGAGATCGTACGAGTGCAGCAGCTCTTTAACTCATGTCGCTACAGTTGTTTTTTTTTTTTGATTTATGATGCTCTGGTTTCTCATAACCGGGATACTGGCTTATTCGAGATGCTGAAACCAGGATACTGCAGAATGTGACATGTAATAGTGGCATCGACAAGTGTTTAACGAGTATATTACGGAAGTATCAGGCCAATACCAGTATCGGTATCAGTGCATCCCAACATAATACGTACAAAGTTGCATGATTGTGTTTTAATACTAACGTTGCATGCGTTTGTTTAACACTAACGCTATGAGTATTGGTGTGTTTTCTGGTGAGTGACGCATGTGGGAGGGGGTGTTGTAGGTTTTTGTCATGATTTATGAATTGTGCGGGTGATGCGGCCTTAGTCCAGTGGGGACTAGGGATAGAAATGCACTTTGGCTACGATCCTGCGTATTTACAAGTATATGTTTGTTTCTTACTTTATTATCTGGTCTTTTAATATGCATTTGTCCCTTTAATAAATAAACAAATACAAAGGAGAACATAACCACACTGAAACTACTCTGAAACAAGCACGTTGTTAGCACAGGTCTATTGTACTGCACTAAACTACTGAACTGAGTCATGTTTGTTTTAAAAAAAAAAGTACGACAATCACAACTGAACACGAGTTGACAGTCTCTTAACCTGCAGACAGAGGACGGACACAAGTTTTTCTCAAGTCATGCCTCATATTAAAGGTCAAAACCTCCCAAATTCACTCACTGAGCTGCACAGGCTGCACTAGAGTCACGATTGGCTGCAAGTTCTGGGGTTTAGGTCGTGACCATTCAGATCAGAGAGTCCTTCAAACCAACTGGATTTTAGCATTGAAACAACAAGGCAACGCAAACGAGAGACTCATGTGAGGCTCATTCTGCTTTCTTATTGGATTGAGAACCAAAACACAAAAATATAACTGCAGAATAAATCAGCACAACAAAACTGAATAATTGCAATCGGAAAGTTTGGAACAAGTTTGAATCACTGCAAACCACTTAAAGCATTTTGAAATATAAATAATGAAACGCACATAAATCATAAATTGTTATGCTCTGTACTTTTCATAAGGGTTTTCAATTCAGTGTCTATATGTGATGATATAATATATGTAGAAAACTCAAGTGAATAAGCTCATAATGATATTAACGTGACCCTGTGAGACAGAGTATGGCTGCAATGGTTAATAATATTCCACTCTCAAGGTCAGGGGTGGCCACACGAGAAACTGAAAATATTGTTTAGGGCCGGGCCAAAATGCTTACCTCACTTCTACATAATAATAATTGTATTTCTTTATTTAAAAAAAGCAATAAATAGCATCGCTCTGACAAGCTGTTCAGACTGGTAAGAGTTTATTATGACGACGCAATGAAAAAGTGAGGCTGTCTTACAAAAAAAAGTCATTTAAAAAAGCACCGCTAAAATAAAAGCGATGCAGCTTTAGTCCATGCATGAGGCAAAATCATAAAATACGTTTATTTTGTCATTCCAAATGAGCTTAAACGGGCCCGTCAGCGTCAACCCGGGAGCTGTTCAATGCCCTAGTGCTGCTCTAGTGCATCAGGCGGTCGTGAGTGTGTAAAGTGATCTAAACCAATACTTCCAGATTCTCATAGATTATTCTGTATAAATTTAATTCCAGACATAGACAATTCACCGCTGACTATTTCAGGAAAACCCCACAAGAGAAGCTTCAGTTTTGGAGAAGCTCCGGTCCACTTATCGGGCCTAAAATGCCTCTCTCTGGTCTGAATAGTCATTACTTAATCCCCGGCACTTTCAGACTTGTGAAAAACTTCCACGTACCTTGTCCTCTATTGGTACGTTTAAGCACTGGCAACACAGCCCGAGTACCTTTTTAATAACTGAACAAGCGCAGGATCCTTTAAATAAAACGATTTATTCGACCAACAGCTCCATCTTTTCCCCGCCGTCACCACTAGAGGTCCCCCCCGGTGCGTCTCCGTACACACCCGGAGCCTGTGTAATCCAGATAAGGCCCCGCAGCGGAAGAGACAGAACTTCATTTTGTCCGGGTTTATCCTCCGGGGGGCCCAGCTCAATAATGGGACAAGTCCTGTGAGTGTCACCCCCTCCTGCTCCCCTCATCCTCGCCACCTCCTCCTCCTCACCCTGCGCCGTCCTGTCACCACATGGCAGGAGGGGCGACGCGCACCGAGGCCTGAGTGGACCCTTGGGTGCCCCCCCACCTCCCGCCACCCCCGCGCCCCGATCCCCGCCACCTGCGTCTTCCACCTCTCCGGCAGGAAAAAGAGCAGAGCGAGAAAGACGGAAGTTAAATGTTTTTTTTTTCTCAGCGCGGTGGTGTCAAGGTGATGTAGTAAGGTAAAAATCAAACGTGAGTGCTCTGATTACTGGGTTTTAATTATACTTGTAGTCTAACATGAGTTTTAAAGGTGCTGTACCTGCTTTTTACCGTCTTAAAACCTGGAAACGACCATTTAAAACAGTCTACAGTGTTCCGAAGTTATTCCTCACTTACATAATGCATTCTGAGCATCCTAATTATTCACCATGATGAGTTTATAACAGCTTTTCACAACCCTTAGAGGCCAGAGGGGAGATTTGCAGTCACAATAAAGCTAACAACTACTATGTTTTCCTTGATTATGCTCATTTTGTATACAATTATAAACCTTTTTGCAACTTTAATACTTTAATACCATCATTAGTTAGTGTTTAGTAGTATATTCCGTGCACTAAATGACCCAAAAAATCAGCATAAAGAGCCCATCAGCAGCTGTACTATGACTTGGTGGGCAAAAAATGCATATATTGAAATTATATTCAATTATACCAGGCGTTGTAATTGAATTTAAAAGGCTTGAACATAGAGTAATTCAGATTAAAATAAAATAATTAAAGATCAATGGCCTCAAACCAACCATTACAGACCATCATCTAGAAAAAAAAATGACATAATGCAACTGTAATTTCAATTTTATTTCAAATTTAAGGTGCATCTACGTTTACATGCACAATTTAAAGATGCCATACCTGATTTTTTACGGTATGTAAATGTGAAAAACAGAAATAGTTGAATCACTATGAGGAGTGTTTTTTAAAGCTCTCAGAGGCCAGTTTTGGAGTGGAGTTCACAACTAGCATGCCAACTCACACTTCCTGATAATCCATCCTGATAATAAACACAATAAAATGCTGTAAAATCAGATTCAGGCAGTACAAAGCGAACGTAATTTGATCTAAAGGGCTGCTTATGCAATATATCTGCACCAGGGAAAGACAAATTTTGCTCAAATATGTAAAAAACCAAAAACAAACATGCCAAAAAACTGCTTCTTTACAATAACCAACCCGTCTTTTTGTACTAACACACACAGACTCACAAAAACCGCTTCAATCCAACCCCTCGTCCACCATTCCCTCCTCCAATGTCCCCCGCATGGCCGACACGCGAGCACCCGGCCGGCACGGCGAGCTGGAACGTGCCGAGTGGACCCTTGGGTGCCCCCTGATCGCCGCCACCTGCGTCTCACCCATCCCGCCCTGCCGCCCCCTCCTTCACTCTCTCTCTTCCTCCTCCCCTCTGGCCACTTCCAGCCACATTTCTCCCCAGCACCCGCGGACACCGGCCTATCCGTCGTTTTGCACGGCGAGGACTTGTAAATCACGTTGCACTCCCCTCAAACTCCCCCTCACCCCTCTTCACCTCCTCTTTTTACTACTTTTACTATTAAATACAGCCGCGATCTCAAAACGACAACACCGGACGACAATGGAATATTAAACAAAGCTATACCTGCGAGAAAAACAAAACAAAAGATATATGAACAAAGGGTTGCCATGTCTGGAAGATTACACATTTAGGGTCAATTAAACTGGAATGAGCGGAGAGCCAGTGCGGTGATCTAGTGCAGAGGGAGCACGACGCGATTGTCATGCTAAATGTGTTGAATGAGATGGATGTTTTTCTGGAGGGGCTTTTGTCATGGAGATGTTATTGTTTAAAATGTTTCACAGTGCGGCACTAAACATTTCTATATTCATTTACCCAATTCGAGGTGGTTTTATTATGAAAAAATACCTCGCAAAACGTACATTCCAAACATGTTAAAGGGCCTGTACCTGCGTTTCCTCGTGTGTTTGAGCTAAATATTAGGGAAGCAACAATAACCAAAATATGGTGATATTGCATCGTCAAAGGTCTCACAATAATATCGTGGACCATCACAATATATCGAATCACTGGCCAAATGCAGAAATAGCTAAAAAAAACAGATGGAACTACATAGACCATGATCCTTTGCTCCATTTCAGTGCAGACGACATGAAGAAATAACTGTTCTAAGCACTTTGAAATCTTCATTCTTTGGATTAAGTCTTGTGAAGCATTTTTAGAGGAAAAAGTAGAATATTCCTCCACAAAATATTGCAATAAATCTGGTACGGTGAGATGTATATGGTGAAAATATCGTACAGAGAGATTTGGATATCGTTCCACCCCTAATGACAATAAATGTACCAAATGACTGGTCAAAGCATTTTATAATAATATATATAATATGTAATAATATAATATCGTAATATCGTGAGCTTTCCCATGATAGCACAATAAATATCATATCGTGAGGTTCATACTGTGACGATATCGTATCGTGAGACTTGGATATCGTTCCTACTCAATATGTCTTCTCCTACTTCAAATACATTGCCTAAGCAGGTCAAATATGTTCACTGTGTGCTGTCTGCATTTAATTACAAAACATTTGATTGTAAGAGAAGCAGGAAGTCAGTGGTTAACATGCCAGTTGGTGTTTCTGTGGTGAATAATTCGGATGCTCAGAATGCATTAGGTAACTTTGGACCACTGCAAACTGGAAAAAAAAATAGTTTTCCCCATTTTAGACAGGAAAAATCAGGTACAGCACTTTTAAGTCTAACACAAAAATATAAAACAAACAACCAAAAAAAAAAAAACACTAAATAAGTGTATTATCCACCATTAATAATTATACTTTACTCTCACAACCTAACCGTACGATTACTCTGCAAAAGCTTAAGATATAAACACTTAAATCTGTCAGAAAATGACTTAAACGTAGTGAAATGATCTGTCCTTGCAGCAAGATATCTTAAAATAAACGACCTCTAGGCTAGAATGAAGCCGTCTCCGAACTAGTAAGTCGATAATAAATCTGAAAACAAGATGAATAACCTGATATAAGTCAGTATATATAACATTTGGAGCAGTTTGAATAGTGTAGTACTATTCAAACTACTCCAAATGTGTTTTTCCTCCACTCATCTCCTTCACGACCTTCACACGACCTTTGTTTACATCAAACCTGTTGCGAGCCGGATCTCCTTTTACGTGGCATTTCTTTCGCAGAACACCTATAGCTGTCGGTGCCCCTCCGCCGGCCTGTCAGGAGAGAGGGGACTACTTTTTGTCGGCGGTAAACATCCCTTGTGTAGGTGCGCCCGCAGTCTGAATCATCCCGTCTGTTTTTGACTCCGGCGGATGGGGTGGAATGAGATTATTAACATCAAAGTGGAAGCGCGTCGTGCTCCGTCTGGGCCAGGGGAGGGGCGGCGGGGGGACTATTTTGGGAGAGCTGTGATGATGGGGAGACTAGCGGAATTTTGTATTTTATTTATTAATTTAAATTTCGCAATGTGCAGACAGAAGCAGCGCACGGGCCTTTCATGTTTTTATAATTACGTCTGAGTTTGGAGGGACGGTACGAGCAATACTGATCATAGTTTTACATCAGTTAAGTGACTGTGGATAATAAAGAAATAAAAGGACAAAAATACAGGAAGTATGTAAATCCCTCAGTCGTCCAGGTAAAATCCACGGCAAAGGAGAAATTACATTTGTCAAGTGGACACAGTTTTTTGCGGCTCATCCAAGCTGCTTCTTCAGTTCTGCTCAGACGCTGGACGACACCGACTTAAATCTACGCGCAGGGAGGAGCTGCACTACACTAAACTAACACACCTACTTGTTTATAGTTTTTGTTTGTCAAATTTAATAATAATAATGCCAAAAATATAGGAAGTGTCCGTTAGCTTTAACCTTTGCAGACCGACGGTATCATATACAATACTGTGGAATATGTTTTATAAAACCGTGCATAACTTTCCAGCCATAAAAGATGGAAACTTACTTTTTTCCCCCTTGAAAAGCGGAGAAAACGGTGTTCTGAACATATTTCCAGAATTATTATACTTTATACTTAGATTTAGGGAAATGAGTGTCCAGCCACTTTCATTGGCCCCAAAGTGCAGTGAGTCCATGATGGCTGATGCTCTGAGTGTCTGTGTTCGTAGCAATTGAAAAATCTTGTCTAAGTGCAGTCTCTCAAAGAAATCTGGGTAATTACGCATCCCTTTGCTATTTTTATTTGAAAGGTTTATTTCAGTCAAAATGTCCTAATCCAAAGGTAATAAACACCATGGAAATGCAGAAGTGCTGTGGCTCTGGCTCTGGCCCTGACAGGAGCTGTTGGGGCCATTGCACTTTTTAAAAATATTTTTGGGCAATAAGGATATTTTTTATTTATTTATAGACTTGTTATTTTGCACTTTTCCTAAAGCATTTTAATTAAGCACTTTTTATGTCCAAAAAGTTGTTTATACAAACATATACTGTGTGTTTTCTATGAATTTTCATTTGTATTTCTGGTCCTGCAGCTTTTATTACAGCCACATGACAAAACTGCAGCAGCAGATTCAAAAATAACAGGTTGTACTGAAAAAAAGGAGGTATAACACTTCATTAGGAGGTAAACAAGAAAGTTCAACACTTCACTGAATAAACTAAACCGTTATTATCAGACTAAAGAAAATATATGATAATTATTGTGCGTTCTGGACAGGTTTTTGGCCCCTCTTCACCAAAATAAACATAAAAAACAATGTACTTTTTACAGATTTTAATCATATGCATAAAGCAGGGCTCATGAGACTGCGAGAGACGAGGTGCAAAACAAAGTCAAATATAGCGGCTCCAAATTGCCGAGTTAAGTTGCAATTTCGAGTGGTGTAAATTAACTTCAAATTTCCCCCAAACTCTTCCAGCTCTTCACACGACCACATCACCACATCCGTACGTGTTTGGTGACGTGTCGCGTTCAAGGACACCGACAACACGCAACGTGTCGGGAGTTGAACCTTCGACTTCTGCCGTCCCTAAAAATAACAAATATGAATAATTATATTGATTAAAAAAGCGACTTGAGTGACCTTCAAACATATTAGAATATTTAATGGAGCGCGTTACAGCCAGTTGCATCAGACACAACACTGGGTCTCTACTCTACGAGAGAATTATTATTTTTTCATATTTTATTTTGTATTTTTTGGTTGTTTTGACCTCATTTCTTCTCCTATCGCAGGCTTGGAATAACTGCACTATCTATAAAATGCACATTTAGTTTTATATATGGATCAATGACGTATAAGGATTTTCAACAGGCAAATCTTAAAATATAAAATATATGACTTTCTATTCAACTTTTTCAAATATTTACAGTGTCAGGTGCATAAATCTGTGTTTAACATTTATATGAAGTATTTTTAGTGTAAAATGTCATGTGGTGCGACCGAGAATAACCTTAAAACTGTTTTATTTTCTATAACATGGTTGGCATATTAATCTAAGTTCTGAGTAATATGACGTGTATAGAAACAAACTGTTGGCGTTTCTTTAGATTTTTAATGCATATTGATATTGTCGCCTGCTCGTGTTTAATGAACAAACTACTGCCCTGGAAAATGCATCAAATGAAGGAAAATGCCTAAAGAAAGTCACATAAGTGTCCTTTTCTGTTATTAAAACTCCAGCCATAGAATTCAATACGAAAATTCAGTACAAAAAAAAAATCAGAATTCAGTGCAAAAAACATGCAGAATAACTCATGATTTCTGAAAAAATGATTTGGTTCCATGGAGGTCAGAGGTGCTACAGAAATGTGCTGAATTATTATGACATTTGAACCTTTTTAACTCAGGAAACTGCAGCTGGACAGCGTCACGTCACTGACCCACGTCTCTATATGATGTTCAATAATGTTAATAATATTCAACGTTTTCATGTTTTAGAGGCGTTTTCCCACCACGTTCAGAGCCCAGTCACGTCTCCGCAGCTACTAACCGTCTCACAACTAGCATGCCAACACGCACGTCCTGATTATTGGGCAATAAACGCTTTATAATTAGCGGCAGACGACATGCAGCGGATTTATTTTGATGTTTAGAGCTGCTTATACGAGATATCAGCCACATTCTGCTCAAATACACGGGGAAATAAAAAATCGGATACAGACTTCTCGCTGCTTTTTGTGGTTTTTTTTATTCCAAATGTCACATCATAACACCAAAAATGTAGTAAATAAAAATCCGCTCGTGCATTTTGACAGCGACTACCACTGTTTTACCTCTTCCCCATGTATTCTAGTGCGGACCCCCTCTTGTCCCCTCCATTCCTACTCCTTTTTCCTTTTCCCTCTCTACCCCCTCCTCTCCTCCTTTCCCCTTTTTTCTCCTGTAACCGTTGCATCCGGGCTGACTTGTAAATAGCCCGGACGGCGCTCTCATCTCGCTGGCTCTCCTTTCAAATATTTATCCGCGCACCACTGAGCGAAATCGCATGTGACACCGAGACTGCTATTTAAGGTCACAGACAGGCGGCGAGCTGAAGGCAGCGAGGGAGCGAGGGAGGTAGGAGGTAGGAGGCGAAACGAGCATCCTCTTTCACAAAATGGGATCTATTTGTTTGTATTCCGACGGACTGAATAGCTGCATGGCCTCGGCGCGATGGGGGATAAACAGCTAGTGTAAATATGCCAGCGGCTCATTTGCTGGGCCGGCGAAATGAATGCGGTTTATTCGTGCGGGCGACATCATTCGCGCTAATACACGGTGAAATACTGTAAACAAAACGCGGCGCGCTGTCGTAAATTGCTGTATGGACGCGTGGAGAGGAGGGGCAAGGTTGGAAAAGCGAAGGCCCGTCGAGGAAACGCGGTGATAAAGATACAAAGGTGAAAACGAATAGATTACTGCTGAGCTGGACGCCTGAAAGGACTGTTATCAAATGTGAGCTTTGGTTTGCATTTTAGTTCTTTTTTTCCTCCAAATATAAAGAATGTGATGTTTCTATGGAATAAAAAAAAAAAAAAGAAGTGAGCAAAAACATTCAGACAAAAATCTGACTCAAATCATTGCTGTGAATAATTAGGATCAGGTAAAGTATAAGTATGTATAAGGTAAAGTATAAGTATGTATAAGGTAAAGTATAAGTATGTATAAGGTAAAGTATAAGTATGTATAAGGTAAAGTATAAGTATGTATAAGGTAAAGTATAAGTATGTATAAGGTAAAGTATAAGTATGTATAAGGTAAAGTATAAGTATGTATAAGGTAAAGTATAAGTATGTATAAGGTAAAGTATAAGTATGTATAAGGTAAAGTATAAGTATGTATAAGGTAAAGTATAAGTATGTATAAGGTAAATGAAGAAGAACTTTGGATAAGTGCAAACCTTTTAAAATGAATGATTTCTACTTTTTTTACTTTACATTTTTTAAGACAGTGAAATCTCATCAAAAATAAAACTGTCAAGAAACTGTCTGACCCATTTTCTTCTGGCTCGTTGCAGCATATTTATCTTTGCAGATTTTCTTTGGATTTTCGTTATCTAAGAGAAACTCATTAATTAGAATGGCAACGTGTTAAAATATAACTCCAAACCTTAAGGTCATGTGAAATAAATTACCACATCGAAAAAACTTAGAAAATCATGAGAAGAAATTATGACAATTTTGGAGCCAAATAAAGTCTCTTGGCCCAGTACAGAACTGAATAAAAAAGCAGCTCTTGAGGTGAAACATGTTCACTGTGAACTATCTAGTACTTACTGTACTATCTAGTACACACTGTACTATCTAGTACACACTGTACTATCTAGTACACACTGTACTATCTAGTACTTACTGTACTATCTAGTACACACTGTACTATCTAGTACACACTGTACTATCTAGTACACACTGTACTATCTAGTACTTACTGTACTATCCAGTACACACTGTACTATCTAGTACTTACTGTACTATCTAGTACACACTGTACTATCTAGTACACACTGTACTATCTAGTACACACTGTACTATCTAGTACTTACTGTACTATCTAGTACACACTGTACTATCTAGTACACCGTGAACATGTTTCACATATTTTTGCCCCCGAGTCCGAGTCATTTGATTTTGAGTATCTACCGATACTGAGTCCTGATCCAATACTTCTATAAAACATTATGAAAAGAACTAAGAGCAAAGAATAAGATCCAGGATGTCCCTTATTTTGATTTTTTTCACCAGTGGCTCTGATATTATTCACATGTAACAAACTGAAATGGTTTCAGAAAAGCATAACAGTGTTTTTTATATTTAAAAATACAGACAAAGCCTGATTAAAAGAGCAACTTTTCACATCAAAGTAAAGGAACAAGGATTGAGCAGGTTAGTACTGGTTGAGTACTGGTTTTAGTTCTGGTTTAGTCTTGGTTTTAGACTTGGTTAAGACTTTGTTTAGACCTGGTTTAGTTCTGGTTTATTTCTGGTTTTAGACTTGGTTTAGACTTGGTTTAGACCTGGTTTAGTTCTGGTTTATTTCTGGTTTTAGACTTGGTTTAGTCTTGATTTAGAGCTGGTTTGAGTCCTGATTTTAGTCCTGGTTTTAGTTCTGGTTTATTTCTGGTTTTAGACTTGGTTTAGACCTGGTTTAGTTCTGGTTTATTTCTGGTTTTAGTTCTGGTTTAGAGGCGCGGTCCACGTGCCGTACGGGAGGAGATTTTAATCACTAATAGCTCACACATTGTAAATGTGATTAAAAAAAATAATAATAAATATACATATATTATTTATCTGATACCTGATCAAAACATAACGTCCAAGTCCGGATCCAATCTGCAGCATCGGACCGGGACAACCCCAGTACTGTCCACATCTAATTATAAATGATCATAAATTCTACATTTTATTGTCTGAGATTCAGGAAGTGTACATTGGCATGCTAGTTGTTGCATGAAACCCAAACTCTGCTCTTCTGACAGTTCTGAAAAGCCTTTATAAACACTTTATAGTTTATAAAAATTAGGACGAGCTGAATATATGAGGTGAGTGAGGAAAACTTTGGAGCACCCATTCAGTTTTGCCCATTTTTAAAACACAAAAAAATCAGGGACAATCTTTAAATAAACTAGAATTCCTCAAATAATTACTTTGAAAAACAGTATATAGAAGAAGTGGTTTGTTTCTGGCATTAACATCTACATGAAATACTTCTGAAATCATTGCACACACAAAAATCAAAGCAAAATATTGACATCAACTGATTTTAGTCTCTGTTTTTCCATCTTTGTTCTTCACTTTGATATGATGAGATATTTTTGTTTGGGTCCGCGCAGACACGCAGACAGTCTTGAATGTTGATTACTTATATTTTTCCTTCTCAGCGAGGGTCTCCCCAGTGCACAGGTAATTGGCTTCACCTAACCTGAACCTGCAGTCTGCTTTTAGACCGGCCGTCGTTACCTGCCTGTGAGCAGAGGGGGCGCTGGAGAGCTCGGAGAATCGAATCAGCTGCATGTTCTCATATGTGGCACTGTGGCCCATAGGAATAGCTGTATGGAGTTTTATCTGTGCGTGTGAATGGCTAGAGAGACTGGAGAGTCTGAACTGCTGTAAGGTTTCGGCAAAGTGGCTTGAGAGTCTGAGCAGCTGTATGGTCTGGTTTGTGACCTTGTGAGTCTCAAGAGCTGAATATGAGCAATTTATCTGTGTAAGAAAAGAGGCCAGATCAATTTTTTCTGATCTGGCCAAGAGTTTAAAACGTACATCAGGTTATTTATCTTGTTTTTTTTTTTCTTCCAGATTTGTTATGGACTTAATAGCTCTGAGATGGTTTCATTCTAGTCTAGAGGTGGTTTATGTGAAGATAACTTGTCAAGTAAAATGATCTGTCCATGCGGCAAGATTATTTCACTACTTTTAAGTCATTTTCTAATAGATTTGAGTGTTTATATCTTAAGCTTTTTGCAGTACTGTCTCATCTGTGTAAAAACAAAATCTAGTCAAGTTAAGACGACTTGAATTAAGAAAGTTTTATCATGATTTGAGTAAATTTCACTTGACAAGTCAAAAGATCTGTCAGTGGAATAAGACATTTTGTACTTAAAATATGAAAATACATCTTGCTACACTTAAAATAAGATAAGTAACAACTTTTTAGTTTCAGTTTAGCTTTCTCAAAATAAGAAACAAAATCAAATGTTGCTTGAATTAAGAAAAAAACGTATTCCATTGGCAGATAATTGTACTTGTCAAGTTAAATCTACTCAAAGTAAAACATTTTTAATTGAAGTCATTTTAACTTATCTAGATCATGTTTTTTTTTCCAGTGTGGCTTTATAAATGAACATCTGCAGGGTCTCACTTGTGTGTGAGTGTAAACTACTTGTGCAAACTGAACACCTGCATGGTCTTGTGTGGAAGTTGAAACCTGAAACCTCCATAGTCCTGAACACCTGTATGGTACTGAGCATCTACATGGCTTCACTCGCACGTCCTCAGAGGTGTATGTTTAACCTGAACACCTGCATGGCACCGAACAGCTGCGTGTTCTTACCCGTGTGGGAGCGTAGGTGGCGCTTGAGGGCCGTGTGGCTGGGGAAGGTGCGGTTGCACTCGCTGCAGATGTAGCTGCGGACCCCGGCGTGGACCTCCATGTGCTGCTGCAGGGCCGTCTGCGTCTGGAACCGCTTCCCACACAGCAGGCAGAAGATGGCCATGTCCGAGCCTGCACACACAAAAAACAACACAACGCACAGGTTAGGCTAATGAGCCGAGTGTAGTTTTATTATGGCACATGTATTTGGTCCATAAAAGGTTTAGCAGTGATGTGACTTGGTCACATTAGTGCAGCTGCCCAAAAACAAAAAAACAAAAACACTAAACTTAATCGCCTGATCACGCGGAGAAAGAATGCAATAACACCTGTGATTGAATGAATGCAAGTGGGAGCATGTTGTCATATTGTCGAACGTTCCAGGCAAAGCAAGCATGTGGTCGTAGGCTGAATATACGGTATAAATGGGTGTAGCTCACCCACTAGCCGCCATGCTCCAAATAAGAAGTGAGCATGGATGCGTTTCTGACTCAAAAAACTCTACTTTCAATTCATTTTATACTGACAAAAACGTTGCCCCCTCTCTTATTTCGGTCTTAAAATGTCTGTATTAACCCCCTCTACATGATCCTGGGGTTTATATTTCGTGATTTTGTCCATAACTCAAAAAAATTAAATAAATCGAATCCTATTCCTATGATAGAACTCAGCTCCAAATTCACCCCATAACCTCGATGAGCTTCATTTGACTGGAGCTGAATGTCACACTTAGTCCACGTCGTTATACAGGGTGTCCCAAAAAATTTGACATCATTTCGTAAGCCAATAATTTTACTTGTTCATTAGAAACGCAACATGTTAAAATATAACTCTAAAACTTAAGGTCATGTGAAATAAATTACAGCATTTAAAAAAAAACGTAGAAAACCAAAAGAAGAAATTAAGACAATTTTGGAGGCAATTTTGTTTTGCTTTTGTGTTAAAAAAAAGAAGAAAAAAAAGGCTCTTGTCCCAGTACAGAATTGAATAAAACTGTCAAAGCCGCTCTGGAGGTCAAAACATCTGTACTATCCACATCTAATGATAAAGCATTTTATTGTCCGAGATTCAGGAAGTTGCACGTTAGCATGCTAGTGTGAAATCAAAATTCACGCCATAACCTCAGGCGTCAATGAGCTTCATTTGACTGGAGTCGAACGCTGTGGGTGAAGTCACACTCCCTTAGTCCACTTCTTTAGACACCCCCCCCCAAAAAGTGCACATCTTTCCCACAACAATAATTTTGCAAATTCTTGTTGAAATAACCTCAAACTTTCACAGAATGTAAAGAAACAGATCAAGATTTCAGATTCGATGTTTTAGGTTTCTTCGGTTTTCAGGTTGAGAAGTCATTTTGTGTTTTGGAATATGCTCGCACACGGTCACCCGAAACTGTGCAGCCTTCAGTGCAAAATTTGGGACACCCTGTACAGTCTTTACATGTGGCAGACTCCCACCAAAAAAGTTACACAGTGCAGCTTTAACGCAAGCAAAAGTGCAGATGAGATGAAGTAAAATACGACAAAGTGCTGTGAGTGAAATGAAATGACATTGGAACAGAGGTTTTTGCAGAAGTTGGAGGTATTTGGGGCGTAAAGGGGCTGCTTCCTGTGTTTGATTCTCTCACATGGGACAGACCCTCATCCCAGAGGAGCAGGAGGATCTCCAGAGGATCTCCAGAGGATCTCCAGAGGATCTCCAGAGGATCTCCAGAGGATCTCCAGAGGATCTCCACACGACAGGAAATTTAGGCTTTAAACTGTGAGCCACTTTCCACAACACTGTGACCTAAAATCAGCTCACAGACGTTTCATTACAAAGGAAACTTTAAATTACAAAGTATAATTTGAATCTATTGTTACTGAACAGCTACAGTTCTGAAATAAGTTTTTTTTAAATGTTTTGTTCAATCAAACGCTCCAATACAGATGGATTGTGTAAGCAGCACTTGAGGTACAAAAATAAGTCTGCTGTGTTTTATCTGCATCGAATTAGAAAGTGTTTTATTGTCCAAGAATCAGGAAATGCTTGTTAAAATGCAAGTTGTTGTTACTTTTAGGCAAGTATTTGTGCTTCAGTGCTTTTTGAAAACTAGTAGAAATCACCATTATGATATAAAACAATAATATTCAACCATTAAACAATAAAAATAAAAAGTTGTTTTTTCCATTTTCCACAAAAAACTTAAAAAATGACTCATGGTGCTATAATGAGTGATTAAAATGTGATAAGTTAAAGTGTAATTATTATGAAGTGGTGGTTAATGGAGCAATACGGGTAAATTATGGCCAAAGACAAAAATAAAACCTTAGCAGGTAAATCTTATGCATAGGCCCAGAAGCTTTTGTCAACTCTAACAGAAGTCACAATGAAAATCAAACCTTATTCTAGGAGGCCAACGATATTTTAGTTAGTCATAATATGTGATCTCAAAACTAAAGTGTTGCACAAATTTGGTCAAAAGCACTTTTTTGTTTTATTTCTGGTTCTAACCTGCTGCCAGACTGAACGTTTTCACCAGACATGCCAAACACGGCCCTCACAACCAATTCTTTTTGGCCCATATTACCATATGTAGTATTTTTTACCTTTTCAACTACTAGTTTTTTGAAAATCTACTTTGCCAAAGCCAATATCAAATGTTTAGTGTGTCCTATAGACCCTTTTAGTGTGAGTAAACAGTGATGACGTAGGCCCGGCTGCGTATTTTGGTAACAGAAGTACGGAAGAGCTCAGCAACTTGTCGAGCTGTGCGAAAAGATTATCGTCAAAAGATGTTGCAAATATTTCCTCAACAAGCTCTGACTCTGACAAACGGTGTCTGACTGCCAGATCCTCGTACGAACAGTGAGTCAAACTTTAGTCTGAGGGAAGAATATTGTTTCTTACAACCACGCACAGAACAACCAGACATTTTGGTGCTGGAAATCTTTTTATCTCCGTCTTCTTCTGTCTGTGTGCAAGTCAGAATGAACGGGGAACAATGCCACTTCCGTTGCCAAAATGCGCACACAGCTTTTCTTATCACTCCAGTGAGGATTTTAAGAGACACATTTCTCAGTTTAACATTGACTCAGAGGACCAGGATCTTCTCTAGGCGTACCATTGGCGTACCGCTATCTAAATTGTGGAATATTGCTCACTAACTGGAATTTTCTGGCCTTCATTTACTTGCTTTATAAACCTCCTCCTTTGGAAACATAGCCAAGGGTCTCGAGCACTCAAAGATCACACTATGTTCACTCATCAATACCTCCAGGCTCATATTATTGATGGTAAATAAACTTGTGCTTAAGACATCCTGTTGGTCTCCAGCGTTTTACTTCCCCCCTTTCTTGGACAAGATGGGTCTGGTGGCTCAATCTAACCTGTTAAACCTCTGCAGATTTAAATTATTCACTGTATTGTCCACGAATCTATGTTCCTTGTTTGAAAGTTCGGGCGTCCCTCCCCTATTTATTCCAAAAACACACTAACCACTTTGTAAACACACTCCCTCACATGAGTCCTGACTATTACATAACAGCAGTTCTGATCATATTCCCCCCTCTCGCGCTCGTATTCTCTCTTCCCTCTTCTGTATTTCCAGGATTATACGCCCTGTAACACTGTTGTCTGGGCTTAGGTGTGCGCGCGCCGATAAACATCTCCTCCGCTACACTTCAATCCGCTCTCCCCGCGCTCGCCATTTTTCTTCCGCCGAGATAAAGAGCGCCGTTCCGAGCTCGTACACAAGCTCAAAACCCACACGCACACACACACACACACACTCGCACTCGCACGCACACAGATTTTCCCTCCGCACTTTTTCAATTACCAAGGCTGAGGCAAAACTCAAGGGGGGAGCCGCGCCACTGTTTGCCTGCGTGGTTTCTATTTCATCCGTCAATAACACATCTTTGGGGCAAAAGCTGACACTAATTTAAAAATCTATGAAGAGCGGCCGCCTGTTCGTGGGTTGGCGGGTGGAGGGGGGAGAGGAAGGAGAGGAGGAGAGGGGGAGGAAGGGGAGAGGAGGCTAGCCAAAGCGCTCGCTCTCGCTCTCTCTCTCTTTCTTTCTCTCTCTTCGCCGGATCAATCACTGTCTGGCAGCGCACTTTACTCAACTGTCGGATGATAGAAGCGAGAGAAGACGGAGCGGGAGAGAAGGGAGTGATGGAGGGAGCGGAGATAGGAGCCGAGGGAGGGGCGGAGGGGAGCAAAAAATGGAATTGGAGAGGTAAATATTGACAAAGTAAGGAGCTATGATGTCGACGGCGGCTGGAACTTTTTCGCAAGTACGTCCCTCCAAGGCTGCCGTAGGGATTGAGACGTGTAAACTACTTGAAATGAACTTACAGGGAAAACGTATGTGACAGAATACTAAATACCTGCATCAAAGGGTCCATATTTCGCAATTTTCTGAGCTGCGTTATAAGGTTTTCTCATCAAAAACATACCCAGAACTGTCTTTAATGTGTTTTTAAACTCCACACACCTTCACGAGAATCATTTAGCTGATTTTAGCCTGGGAATTGCAACTCTCTACTGAACAAAAGGTAAAACGTGGCTGTTCAAAACCACCTCATGACATCACAAGGTGGAGTGGAGCATTTGGAGCTTTGGAGATGTAGATTAGTCAAACAAAACATAACTCCGGGTGCGTTTTGATGAGGTAACGACGTTCTAATGTTGTTCACAAGAGCCAATTTTACGTAATATACAACCTTTAAAATGTATTTTGCAACTGTGTACTCCTACTGTGTACTCCTACTGTGTACTCCTGCCTGTACTTCTAAGTGCACTCTTGTGTGTACTTCTGTTTACTTTGTGTACTTATGTGAATAACCTAATATGTATTCTCATGTGTATTCCTATGTATACTCTTGTAGCCCTATTTGTACTCTTGTGTACCTATGTGTATATTCGTGTATACTCTTATCTGTGGTATTATATGTAGTCCTATAAGTAGTACTTTTCTGTACTTATGTGTATACACTTGCATGTATTCTTGTATATACCCTTAGGTGTAGTCTTATATGTAGTCCTGTAAGTAGTACTCTTCCATACTTATCTGGATAGTGTGTAGTTCTATGTACTCTTGTGCACTTATGTGTATTCTCTTATGCGTAGTCCTATTTGTACTCTTGTGTACTTAGTGTATATGTATACTCTTATGTGTAGTCTTATACGTAGTCCTATAAGTAGTAGTCTTCTGTACTTATGTGAATAGTGTGTGTACCCTTATGTGTGGTCCTATTTGTACTCTTGTGTACTTGTGTATATTCTTATATTTATTCTCATGCATACTCTTATGTGTTGTCCTATAAGTAGTACTCTTCTGTACTTATATGAATAGTGTGTAGTCCTATGTACTCTTGTGTACTTATGTGAATACACTAATCTGTATTCTTGTGTATACTCTTATATGTAGTTATATTTTCCTCTTGTGTACCTATGTGTATACTCTTATATGTATTCTCGTGTATACTCTTATCTGTCGTCTTATATGTAGTCATATAAGTAGTACTCTTCTGTACTTGTGTGTACCTATGTGTGTACTCTTATGTGTTCTCGTGTATAATCTTATATGTATTCTCATGTATACTCTTATGTGTATTCCTATTTGTACTCTTGTGTACTTACATGTATACATGTGTACACCCTTATGTGTATATTCTTATATGTACTATCTTGTTTACTCTTATGTGTTGTCCTATAAGTAGCACTCTTCTGTACTTATATGTGTAGCGTGTAGTCCTGTGTGTAGCGTGTAGTCCTGTGTGTAGCGTGTAGTCCTGTGTGTAGTGTGTAGTCCTGTGCGTCCTGTGTACTCTTGTGCGTAATCTTGTGTGTGCTCGTATGTGTGGTGTGGATGTGTGTTTCCATTAGCCACTTGTTGAGCAGCTCTTGGATCGATGGAGGCTCCAGGTGAGGAGGCTGCAGTCATTATGTGAGGAGCACTGGAGCCACAGTCAACAACGTGCACAAGTGAACAGCCGAACCAGGGTCACACACACGACTGCGACTTTATGTAAGCTTATAGAGGTTACCAGGTTGATTGTTTAGTAACCAGAGAAACCAATGGCCAGTAAGCTCTGTCGATATTGCAGATATGTTGATTTTGATCATTTTTCCCCACATAATATGATTTGGAAATGGCAACAAACTGATGCAAGAACATATTTCATAACAAACCAACCAGAGAGCTCTTTTTGCACTTCTTCAAATAACCATGGTCACGATTCTACAATCTCAAACTCAAATTTAATACTGACTCAATACTGGAGACTCAATTTTCAATAGTAAATCATATTCCTCAGTCGTCTAAGTAGGTTTCATAGTCGTCCATGTGCGTAACTTATTTTTTGTGGTCTAAAACAGCTCAAACAGACGGCACTAAATACTTGGAATTGGGGTTAGGACACCATCTATTGGCAGTAGGAGGAATTACTAGTCAATAAACAAGCCACAGCCTGAGTTAGCAACTTTTTACGACATGCCACCATAACAAATTATGCAGTTGCGATGGCTGTGAATTGACGGAAATGCATGTGTTTTGATTGGTGGACTTCTGGCTTTTACCTATGACGTCACGAAACGGGGAAATTCTAAAATCAAATGTTTTTTCAGTGCGTTGAGCAATTCTGTCAGGTGATTTCACTGCTCAGATTGCCTTCATGAACATACGGCCCAACCTCGATGCCAGCAAAGATTGTTTTAAATCACTTTAACTAGCTACTAGGGGTAAGAGTTGATTAAAAAAATACTCTAATTACTTACAGGCTTTGTGATTAATGAATCTCAATTAATCACATAACAATATTTGCCCCAAAAGCAACATTTATTTTACGTAAATGAATTTTAGTGGACTCATTTTCTTCCTGAAGCCCGCCATTTGTTCGAGTTTGAGCTGCTGACACCTCTTGTTTGTACTCGGGCCAGAACTGCTCCCGCCAACAACTCCAGCAGTTTCTGTGCTCGCTGTGACGTGTTCGCCGGTTAAATGGTCTCGTAGGGTTGAGGTGCTTCTGCGATTTATGCAAACTCTATTCTGCACAGTTTGCAATAAACAACACCTTTGTCAATACTTCCATCGAGTTGTTTTTTTAATAGAAATCAAACAGAAATCGTAGTCGGAACCGTGTGCGTCAGTATAATCGCTGTAACGTGACACGGTGCACAAAAAAATGACAAACGTTCCGCATTGTTTGAAATAAATGCGTTGATATTTTGTCTTGTCATTATGTCTGTACTGTGTTTTTTTGTTGTTCTTCCTTTATTTTCTTTTTTCTCTGTAGTAGTTAGTTATAGTTATTATAGTTCGTATAGCAAAAGAGTTATGAAAGACAGTAGTCACAGCAGTCACCTGTTTCAGTTCATGGTAAATAAGGATAGTTATGTCACAGTTTGCCTCACTTGTTTAGTTTAGCTTTATGTGGGATTGTCACAGATAGAAATCTCTAGTTCACCTGTTTAGTTTAGCTTTGTGGGGGGGAAATGTGGGATTGTTCTTTTTTTAATCACTGTAAAGCGCTTCAGGTTGCATTTTTTTGTATGAAAAGCGCTCTATAAATAAAGTTTGAATGATTGATTGATTTTTAATTTCTTTGTAATTACTAGCTACATACACATTATTCTAAATTTTACACTGTGGAAAAACAATGCTTAGATGTTTCCAGACAATGTCCCAAAAGCCTAAATACTGCATAATGTATAGGCCCTTATTATTACCCAATGAACCCACCCACAGTTATCCCTGTCCATTACGTTGACCTGTGCACCCTGTCACCACAGACTCTCAGATGTGTTCCCTTCATGTTAGCTCATAGCGCGCTTCAAAGCACCCAAATCCTCTTTTGTTTGCGCATCTCCTCGCACTGACCATCACCCGGGTGTCATATTTCCCCCATGTCCACCCACACCAGGTCAAAGGGCGCTTAACCCTTTGCATTCCATGATCCCTGACCCCGCTCTCCCCCCGTCCACCCCCCACCGCAAAGCGAGTCCGGAGAAAACCCGGGCTAATCTCGAGCAAAGGAGAGGTTTTTATGGAGCTAATGCGTCGAAATACATGGGCGAAAATGAGAAAAAGGCCCGCGGTGAACGGCGAGGCGGCGCATGTCAGTCAAAGCCACTTAAGTACCTGGACGCCCGCGGGGATCCCAGACACAATCAGCGGACGATCGATAGGGCTCTTTCATTGATAAAACACAGAGGAAAGGAGAGAGAAGAGAGGGAGAAGGAGGTGAGAGGGAGGAGAGAGCGAGGAGAGAGAAAGAGAAGAGGATAGACAGATAGGAGAGGGAGGAGAGAGGAGAGGAGAGGGAGGAGAGAGGTAACGTGAAGAGGAGAGGAGAGAGAGGGAGGAAAGAGCAGAGAGGGAAGAGAAGAGAGAGAGAGGAGAGGGAGGAAAGAGGGAACATGAAGAGGAGAGGAAAGAGAAGAGAGGGAGAGCAGAGATGAGAGAGAGAAAGAGAGGGAGAAGAGAGAGGGAGGAGGTGAGAAGGAGGAGAGAGAAAGACAAGGATAGACAGATAGGAGAGGAAGGAGAGAGGGAGAAGTGAGAGAGAGAGGAGAGAAGAGGATAGAAAGCTAGGAGAGGGAGGAGAGGTGAGGGAGGGAGAACAGAGAGAGGGAGAACAAGGAGAGGAGGAGGAGAGAGGGAGAGAGGAGAGAGGTAGGGAGAAGAAAGAGAGTGGAGAGTTGGAGAAAAAGAAAGGGAGGAGAGAGGGAGAAGAAGAGAAGGAGGAGAGAGGGGAGAGACAGAGGAGAGAAGAGGATAGAGAGATAGGAGAGGAGAGAGGAACAGGGAGAAGAGAGAGATAAGAAAAGAGAAGAGGAAAGAGAGGCGAGAGAGAAGAGGAGAGAAGAAAAGAGGAGAGCGCGAGGAAAAAGAAAAGAAAGAGAAAGAAAGAGACAGAAGTGGGAAGAAAGAAAGAGAGGAGAGAGAAGAGAGAGGAAGAAAGAGAGAGACGATAGGAGAAATAGAAAGGAGGTGTACGCTCTATCCTCTGCAGTTAAACTCTGAGTCGGTTATTTGGTGGGAAAAAGTGCGGCAGAGAATTTTCAAAAAGGTTAAATGGTCTTTGGATTGAGAGAAGCGACAGAGAAGAGCATTTAAGGGAGTAAAAATACAGCTACTTTTTTATGTAGGTGGTAGAGTTGAAGTTTAGGGCACGTTTTTGATCACCATAATCGCTTTAACGACTTTACAGACGTTTACAGAACACAGCCAAATATTGCACCAGGCACGAGAAAATACTGAAATCACAATCAGTAATCCTGAAGATCGTACGCAGTGAGATCAGGTCAAAATGAAAACGGGCAGAACAGAGCTCACACGGACCATTTAGTCTTTATTACAGATCACAACCAGGACGCATAATGGACCAGAGCGTCGAAAGTGCCATTTTAAAGTCCATCATTCCTCAACACCAGCCATAACTACAACCCCAATGTACATAATCCCACTTTAAATGGCACTGAACGCAAACACAAGCCTCTGCTAGCTCCTCTCGTGTGCACGCTCGCTCCGTCTCCTCCCGTTTCACCCTCGGAGCCTGCTGATTAGCACCTCAAACGTTTATGCCAGATGCCCTTCCATCTGCAACCAAAATAACGGGCGGACATCTGCGTTTTTTGATCCAAACTACTTTTACTTTTCGATTCTAGACACCAGTTAATCCTGAAGCCGCACTTTTCTCCTCGCTCCTATTGAGATGGTACTTCTTTGTTGAGAATAATTCAGAGTATGGCATTAAAAAGGGGGTATTATGCAGTATTAAGCAGTTTTAGATATCATCCATGCATGTTTCAATGAATGATCGACCTCTCCCAGGCCCTAGTCAAACCCTCCGTACGATTAGCGTTAAGATTCGGCGTAAGGCTCCACCCACAAGCCTACATCACCCACGCTCCCACACGTGATGTCACAAACCCGGAAGAAGTTCGAAAAGATGCGATTACAACTTCTGGCGGGCGATACTTCTGGTCTATTTGCAGTAGTAATACGATCATGATATCCATGTCACGATTCGATATATCGTGATATATCCCAATACTAAAACAATGGATGATATATTGTGATTTATAATAATATTGTCAACTACACTTTCATGAGAACCAAATTATATGAGATATAATGTATAACCTTTTTTAAGTCATGAGAACAGTGAATGCAACTCATGCATTTTTGTGAAAAATATTATTTAAAATATTGATTCAGATGCATTTTGAATCGATTTAAGAACTGTGCAATGAAGTATCATAATATATCACTGGATCCATTTTTTCTTACACCCCTAGTAATAAGTAAAACTACTGCAAATAGACCAATAAGACCGAAAGTACAGTATGCCGGAAGTTGTAATCCCATCTTTCCAAACGTCTTCCTGATTTGTGACCTAAGTGTGAATCGAGTCGATTCTCAGTAAATATACAAAAGCCCGATACAAAACATCTGGACAAACCTGTTGTGCGCCAATTGTGTGATAGCGCTCTGAAGGGGGAATGACTTAGCGCGGAGAGCGAAGCGAAAGGAGACTCAAAAACATCAAAAACAAAGGTAAAACTACATACCAGAATCTGTGCAAGTTATGCAAAAAACTAAATCTAGCCAAGTTAAGATCACATAAATTAAGAAAGTTTTACCATTATTTGAGTAAATTTCACTTGACAAAAGTTGCAATTTGCCAGTGGAACAAGACTTTTTGTCTTTAAAATATGAAAATACATCTTACTACACTTAAAATAAGAAAAACAACAACTTTTTGCACTTAACGTAAGAAACAAAACCGAATGTTGCTTGAATTAAGACAAAAACACTTATTCCACTGGCAGATCATTTTACTTGTCAAATTGAATTTACTCAAATAAAGTAATATGTTCTTAATTTAAGTCATTTTATGGCATTTTCAAAACAATAAAAGGTAAGGCGACGATCTAAATATGTTACGTGTTGGCAGTTAATACCCCCATATAGGTAAAATACCCCCTCTTTAAACCTGCTACCTCATAAACACTCCTACCCTGATATTACCCCAACTTTAAACTCCATTTACCGCACACCCACAGGTCTCCACTCTCCCTCTTGTGTGTAACACCATCTCCTCCGCTCGTACCCTTGCAGCCTGCTGATTAGCGCCCCAAACTGAGTGCGTCTCTACAGTGAGTCGGGGCCGTGTATCTCCTCCCGCGCTGCAAAGCAAACGCATTGTCAGTCGCTGATAGATGAAGAAGTGGAGGAGCGCGGCCCAGATAAAGAAGCCAGGAAGCCCGCGCCGAAAACTAGTTGACCCCGAGGTCCATTACAGTGTAAAATTGAGTCTGCTCTAAGTGACACCTGAAAGAGGAAGCTGGCGGACTGCAGAGATGCTGTTTTTTTTTCTCCCTTTTTTCTTTTTTAAGAGAGTCTAGAGGAGATAATTTACCTTTTCTAAACAGAGTCTATATGCCGGGTTTATTTGCAGGGCTGAAGGAGGGTGCGGAGGCTGGTAGCGTATGGGGCAGAGTGGCAGACCGGCTGTTAAATAAGTGGGGAGAGGTAATAGAGAGGAATTTGGGGCGATGTTTTCGGGGGGAGGCGATGGGCGCTTGGGAGATAGAGCAGGATAAAAGATGTGCAGGTTGAGGCGAAGGTGAAGGGGATAATTCAAATATTTATCGTAGTTCTACATCAGTTAAGTGGCAATTTGTGGGGAAAATAAGGTGAGGAGAAGCGCAAAAACGCAGGAAGTGAATAAAATACCTAAACTCAGAGCGTCTGATGACCGACAATCATGTCAAACTTGTCTGGCAGAAAGTTTGTCACGTGTTTTTCCAAGAATATTCCACATCTGACATACTAGTCCCCATGTACGGAAGTGGATGACAGCACCAGATCAAGTTACAGGTCAGATCTGTGGAAAGGTCAGAGTATTCAGGATATTTTTGACCATTCAAATCTCCTGTCATCTGTCCAAACATCTTACTGGTTTGTGAAGCAAGCGTGAATTGATTCAATTCTCTGTAAATATACAAAAGCCCGATACAAAACGACTTGACAAACCTGTTGCTCGACGATTGTGTGATAGCGCTCTGAAGGGGGAGTGACTTAGCACGGAGAGCGAAGCGAAAGGAGACTCAAAAGCATCAAAAACTAAAGTGGAACTACATACCGGTACGTTGCAAAAAACAAAATTCAGCCAAGCTACGATGATTTAATTAAGAAAATTTTATCGTGATTTGAGTAAATTTCACTTGACAAAGTAAATAGATCTGCCAATGGAACAAGACTTTTTGTACTTAAAATATGAAAATACATCTTATTACACTTAAAATAAGAAAAAACAACTACTTTTTGCACTTAAAAATAAGAAACAAAATTGAACGTTGCTTGAATTAAGAAAAAATACACTCATTTCATTAGTAAATCATTTTACTTGTCAAATTGAATTTACTCAAATAAAGTAAAACGTTCTTAATTTAAGTAATTTTAGCTTGTTTTTTTTCAGTACATACAAACTTAATACATTATTCACGTCGAATATGGCATTTTCAAAACAATAAAAGGTAACGCGACGATCTCAATATGTCACGTGGGTCTTTAATTAAGACACGCACATGCATCCATAGCGTCGTCCTTCACCTCCCTCTTCGCCGTTCTCCCCCAAAAGCTCCTAAAAGCCCCGGTCCAAACGCAGAGACCAGGAGCCTGCACTTAAACTCTGCTCTGCATTGCACCAGGCTGCCCCGGCGTCTGGAGGAGGCTCGGCGGTGAGGAGGAGCTGCCAGAGTTAATGAGGCACGGAGCAGCGGGACCCGGCGCTCGGTGTTCAATCACAGGCCATTACCAGCGCCCTCACCCCCTCCTCAGACCAGCCTGTCAATACCGATCCATGAGAAGCCATAGTTTATCTATAGCAGAGGAGGGAGGGAGGAGCGGTAGGGACGCGAGTGGAGGCGGAGGGCTGGAGTGAGGGTCATGTGGAGGATGGTTCTGAATGACTTCATTCTACTATTACTACTACTGCTATAACTACTACTACTACCACTGTAACTACTACTAAGACTACTACTGTTGTAACTACTACTACTACTACTACTACTACCACTGTAACTACTACTAAGACTACTACTGTTGTAACTACTACTACTACTACTACTACTGTTGTAACTACTACTACTACTACTGTTGTAACTACTACTAAGACTACTACTGTTGTAACTACTACTACTACTACTACTACCACTGTAACTACTACTAAGACTACTACTGTTGTAACTACTACTACTACTACTACTGTAACTACTACTAAGACTACTACTGTTGTAACTACTACTACTACTACTGTTGTAACTACTACTACTACTACTACTACTACTACCACTGTAACTACTACTAAGACGACTACTGTTGTAACTACTACTACTATTACTACTACTACAAC